>BGPR01008135.1:18641-65898 GCA_013235015.1 Araneus ventricosus
ATTTCAATGATAAATGATGTGTGATATGATAAAATATTTATGTACTAAGCAATTTAAAATTGAGTAAATGATCTAATAGCTCGGATGAAGTGTCCACTTAATTGGTGGTGGTTGTGATGGGAGAAGTGGAAAAATTTCCAAGATTTGCAAATTCAGCAAGAAAATATCTTTCAGCTCCTGCAAGCACAGTAATATACCAAGGATATATTTGTGGTGGTAAATGCACTGAGATACAATTCTGAAATATTCTTTGCTAAATATATTTAAAAGTTCATTTTTGAAAAAATAATTATATCCTGAATTTATTCTTCTGGATATCTGTTTAGTATTCGGATGGATTGAATATTCAGCAAAAAGGCCAAATAACGAATATTTGCTACATTCCTAATTTTGAAAGCAAAAAAAAAAAAAAAAAAATATTGAAATTTATTACATATCAGAAATATAAGTATTCCCAGAGTATTTTAATACTAGTTTCAGAAAAACAAAATTTTGCATTAGAAGTAATGACAGTTCAATTTATTATAAATACAGATTTGCACTTTCATACATGAAGAGCTCAGCAGTTCGGCTACTCTATATTTATGTCACATCATTTCCAGGATTTATCCTGTTTATTTATTGCAAGTGAAAAGAATAAAAGGCTAAAGCAATGTGAGCAAACAAAAATATAGTTTTTTCTAAAATTAGAGGCAGATTTTTTTAAGAAACGGATTTGAGATGAAAGAAAATAAACGTCTGAAAATGTTTTATACCTTCCCTGGAATACGTAGCTTTGATTTTCACGGCTGTTAAATTAGACAGAATTTTGATGAAGTCAAATGTGTTCAGCTGAGGAGTCCATCCAAATGTGGGATTCTCATGCAGCCTGAATTTGTAATTTTGTATCCTATGAGAAGGGATGGGATTCCCTTGTTCTGTAATTGGGACACTCACTCGAAGACCAGCACCTTCCAGAATGACATCGTGAGCACTCACTCGAACACTCTCGGCACCGATTCTGAATGTGAAAGTCAGATAATGGTTGTAGGATGCCCGCTGATTGCCCAAGTAACAATCTAAAATGAAAGATATGTAAAGACAATGATAAACAATCGAAATATGATGCTTTTTAGGAATTTATTTTATTTGAATTAAAGCATACATATTATAAAAGTTTATTAAATTATGACGTTGAAATTAAAATTATTCATAAGTCAATTGCATATAAAAATTGTGAAAAAAATTAGAAGTAACAATTTACACTCAGTCCAAAAAAAGTACTTGGAATAAAAAAAAAATGAAAGTAAAAAGCATGAGAAAAATTTAAAAATTAATTTAATACAGGGTTCTTACAGATTTTTGAAATTAAAAATCAAGGAGTATTTAAGGAGTTTTCAAGGAGTATTTTCAGAATTTTCAAGGAATCAATATTTACGCATGAATAAGGGTTCCCTTTTTAAAATACATAAAAATTATATTAGAGTATTTATAACATTGTTAATAACTTAAATAAATATGGTTATATTTATTTCATTTATAAGTTTTTACTAAGCTGATTTATCCAAGAATGCCATGTTAAATCTATTTATATGAATGTAGAGTGGAGCCGCTTAGACACCTTATGCAATGCACAGTGATCCAGTATTTAAAATATAAAGGTGCAAAGAGAGACATGGATTTAGATATCAGAAACTTTTTTCTAGCATTTTCATTGATTATACAATAGTATATGAAGAAAATAAATTAACAAAATTTCTTGATTATTAAAACTAATTTAGTTAAAATTGATTAATGGTGTCTATTTTCCTTCAACTCCACCATTTCAATATATGTCCTTTACAACAAACAATAGGTCACAATTTAAAGAAATACAGTTAATTTTTCGAAATAATATTCTCAATTTGCACCATTCTGTTGCTTTGGTTATTACTGATTGGCACTTAAAACCAATTATTAAATTTTGGATACTGCTAGGAGATGAACATCAAATCGTGGAAAGAGCAACGCAAATTACTGGGTAATTGATACGGCGGCTATTTAGAATCCTTTTTATCGGTGAAACATAGTACACATTTAATAAAATAAATGTTAAAAATTGAAAAGCAAGGAGTTTATAAGGAGTAAAACCCAAATTCAAGGAGTTTCAATAGTGCTTGAAAATGAAAATCGTTTTCAAGGAGCATACGAACCCTGTAATAACATAAAATAAGCATATTTAGCAGAAAAGAAATTATTTTTAAAGATGAAGCAATACATATTTTGGTGTAAATAATAATAATATAAACATACTAATAATGTTATAAAAGAAAATATTTCAGGATTACATGATATCTTTTACTAACAACTCATTATAAAGTTTTAGAATATGGAGTTAAGCAAACTTATTATGAAAGTAAATCACCAGGTGCAACAAAATAAGCAAATTCTCCACCACGTCCACGAACTTCGATAATTTGAAGATCAGCATCATAAAATACTGGGACTCCATGGCCTCTTAAGTCAACAGCTTTCCAGCCTTCTGGACCTGAAACATTTCAAGTAACAAAAAAATATAACAGCAAATTCAGTTGTAAAGCATCCTGCTATAGATAAATTACTTTCTACACATTACTCTTCTAACAATCAAAATACAAATACTTATTTCAAATGAAAAATATGTTCTGAATAAACTACTGTAATATTCCTTAGATTATTCATAAGAAAACATTTTAGAAAATATAAATGAGGAAAAATTTTAATACTCTACTGGTCTAATTATAAAAACAGATACCGTATATTTCCGAATATAACCCAATCCGTGTGTACGCTCATCCCCCTACTTTAGCTTTGGAAATTTGGCCAAAATTCAAAACCTGTATATAAGCCGAAGTGAGAAAAAAAAATACTATAACGTTCAAACATTTAAAAGGTTGCCAAGCAGCTGGTCCAACGATGATAGTTTTAACTCTGGTAACCTTATATGAAGCAAGCACATTTTCCCCATTCATTTAGTGTCATTCTGTGCTTGTATACAGACGATGTATGATAGTGCAGTTTTTTGTACCATTTTATTTTTTATCTGAAAGATGAACGGACAGTGGAAATCGTATACAGCAAGTTTTAAGCCGCAAGCGATCGCATTTAATGAAAATTCTAACAATAGTATGGCTGCTCAGCATTTCAACGTGAATGAAAAGCAAGTTCGAGAGTGGCGAAAGAAATGTCTAGAATTAACGGATGCGAAGAAAGTAAAAAATTCCTCAACCTATGTTTCCTGCCATGGAGAAGAAACTTGCCACATAGACTTCTTTTTGTATAATTTTTCTAACATTTCATTAAAACATTTTATGTGCTAATTATTATGTATTCCAACATTATTTTCAGGTGCCATGTAGTTTTGGTACTTTACATTGCACCCTGGTAATGGAAAAATACCTACTTTTTTTGTTAGATAAGAAGATCCACATATAAGCCGATCCCTCTACTTTAGCTTTGGAAATTTAGCCAAAAATTATCAGCTTATACAAGGAAATATACGGTACTTGATATGCGTCACGTAACTGTAAAAGTGGAAATCTCCAACTAAGAAATGTTTTGAGAAAAGTGGATTTTCTGTCAAGTCTAGTCAAAATGAAATTTTAAAAATAAACTGTATGGCATTCAAAGCGTTTAGGTAATGTGTTCTAGTATGCAATTTATGATAGTGAGATTATTAAGAGGGTCAAATGGACTAATAATCTTTCAAAAAACGTATTTTTGAAAAGTGGAGATGGCCATTTTTGCAGCAAAGAGTATCCTTAAACAAATTTTATGTAAAGGTAAATATTTTTTTTTAAATACCAAATTATTATTTACTTAAAATAAAGCAGTAATAATTGTGTTATATAATTCATATTGGTGTTAAATTCTGGATGTTTAGGCTTCTAGTTACTGAGATATCAACTGAATTATATATTCTGGAAAACTTTTACAGCCTTTGAAATTGTCTTTTTGTAAACTTTGCATGTTTTGAGACATTTTCCATTATTCTAAAAATCATATAAATGTTTCACATTTTTATTTTAAGATAGGGTATAGACATCTTCAGGATGAAATGGTAATAAAGTAAAAAGAAGTTGGTTGTTCTGATGCTTTAAATAATTCCAATCTAACTAATTAGCATCATTTAATAAATCAAGATTAAATTATAATAATTTTCATTTATTTGCTTGAAAAAGTAGCAAGGTAAATGCCCTTTGGATAAAGGTCAATTTCAACAAAGATTATTTTGAATTATAAGAAATATTGGTTTAGAGAATGTTTCAAAGACATCCTTTGAGAGACTATTACCATAAAATACAAATTAGATAATTCAAAGCACACAGTACTATTATAGAAATATGAAATCAATTACTGTGACTCCACGCATCTTAAATAGTACTGTAGTTTTCAAGCAAACTGTTTGACAAATACATGCTGATGACTATGTCGTAGGCGAATTGAGATAATCAGTCTTACTGCAAAGAGCCTGGTCATTTTGCAGGCTCTTTGCAATAAACATGGCTCCAATTTTCCAGGTGGATTGCAAAATGACCAGGCTCTTTGCAATAAGCCTGATTATTTCAATTCGCCTACAACAACTACATAAAGAGCAAAAGAAATCAGGATAGATAATGTCATTTCCACAAAGACTCGTCATAACTATCATTATTATAAATACAATAATTCCCTATAACAGTTCACACAAAGAATTCCTTATGGTTAACAACACCAAACAGTAAGTATGAAGAATTTTCAAATTTTTTTTCAATAACTTACTATCACTAAAAACAGATATAAAACACCGAATAAAGGCAATGAAAAATAGGCCAATTAACAATCACCAATAATTACATTCTCCAGCGACCCTAAATTTGTTATTTATGATTCTGAAGATCTGTTACAGCAGATGAAACAATTGTTGCATAGACGGAAGTGTAATCTTAACCTTCTCGGACCCAAGACGAAATTTGAATTTTAAAGAAACTCCATTTTAAATGGCTGTAAAAAAAATCCAAACATGCTTCAGCTGATAAATGACTTCTGCTAATTTTTTGACATCTATTGACGAGATCCACAACCAATTCTGATAAATCTAGAGGCATTTGTAGTAATGTGATGATAGTTTGAAAAAATGTTGTAGGTGTTTTTTAGCGTTTCCTACAGGTGACACTGGGTCTGAGGAGGATAATACAAGCATTAATCGTCATATAGTGATACAATATACATGAAAAGTCATTTTGGAAAGAACAATACCAATTAAATTACATATGTGTATCAAAAGCTACGACTAGCTCTAAAGAATGCCAACAAATTATGGCTGCGACACTACCAACCTGCAGTCTTGATAAGGCAGATGTCAAGTGGCATTGCTGTTTTGACATCAAGAGTTGTCCAATTTATGATCAGAAATACAGTAAACTCTCGCTGTAACGATATCCAATGCAACGATAAATCCCTCTACAACAATAAAATTTTGTGGTCCTGGTGAATTTGCATAGAACATAATGTTAATCTCCCCTCAATATAACGATATTCTGTACAGCAATAAACCCCAGTACAACAATGTTTTTTTTTTTTATCTTAGTGCTATTTGTTTCCTCTGTAACAATATTTTATGGAGGATAAGCAAACTGATAATGACGAAAATTCCAAAAACAGCGATGTTTCAGATGCTGAAGAATGTGTTTTGAGACTTCAAAAGTCAGCTTGAAGAAAAAAATGGCAAAATGCCTGGAATTAACATGGAGGAATATTTAACAGTGGATGATGATCTTTTGGATTTTGCAGAAGTTACTGGAGAAGATATTCAGTCCGAAATCACAGATGAAATGGAAAATGATGATGACGATACTGATCCATCGCAATCTTTATTGACATCCCAAGAAGCTCTTCAATCAGTTCAGTCCCAAGGGGCATTTTTTTCAGGCTTTCATCCACAAATGATGATTATTTTCATGCATTAGACTCTGTGCAAACCTTTTCAGTTGACTTAACAGTTTAAAAAATGAATAAGCAAAGAAAAATATCGAATTTTTTCATAAATAAGTTTTTCAGGTATGTGAACTATTTTATTGTATAGCTGAATTTTCAAATTTTTTGTATGCTTTAACAATCATCAACACTCTGGTGATGCTTTTCTTTTGCAAAATGTATATTGTTGTGTCCACATTAAAACAATCAAAATTCAAGTTTTCATATCATAATTATATATACATCCCTTTATAACAATATCTTTATTTGGTCCCCAAAGTATTGTTGTTGTTACTGTAATACAGTTTATGTAATTGCAGATTACAGCACATGATCAAATAAATTCACATTGACAACCCTGAATTATCAAGATTGCAGATCAATATTATAGAAAGCAAAATCCTGTAGCACTCTACAGAGAGAATCCCAGAATTTGTTTATATACTTATACAGATGGCAATGGTGATCCTCTAAGCCAACTAGAAGACCTAATATACTGCGAAATGAAGGCAATTACAATGACACAGCAACTCTTTAATGGAAAAGATGTGTTCAGAAGTTTAATGGAAGGGCCCTTAAATAATGTAAGTCTCGAAGCCCCCTTTATACCTTCCCAACTTCCAAAACTAGGTACTTTTGTATTGATTTTAATTTAATCTCTATATAAGAAGTTTTAATTAGCAAATTAAGATGAGCTGAAATAGTAAAACATTTAATTGCGGATCACTTTCAAGAAAATTAATTTCAGTATATTGCGTATAAAATTGCAAAAATTAACTTTAAAAGTAATTTTATACAAAATAGTAAAAAAAAAAACTTTTTCAAGACAATCTAAATATTAATGAATTACAGGATTGAACATTTTTTCAATTAAAAAGCAACATATTTTTTTAATGTATAAAACGACTTAATATAAAACATGTAAAAGGTAATTAATTAGGAATGTTGCTAGAATAATGTTCCAAAATTTAAATGATACTTGATTTTAATTTGAATACGCTCGAGTGCACAGCCTTTATAAATTAATTGAAAATACAAAATTAAATTATTCTGGAAGTATCACAAAAAATTAAATAAAAAAATCTTGAGGCCTTAGGGCCCTCTAAAGTTGCAGGGCCCATAGGCAGTTGCCTTCGTTGCCTATTTGATAATTCGGCCCTGTCAAAGGCATCAATAGTAAGACAACTGAATAGTACATTGTTAAATGCATGATGTATCTTGCATTATTTGTCTTAAGAGTTTTGTGTTTAAAATCCTTCCATCACATTTTTTTTTTAATATTTTCAAACAAACTGAGAAGTAATGAATTTTTATAAACCTTTCTTTAAAAAAGATGGAATTCCACACCCACCCCAGATTTTATTTAAAATGCTAATATTCAACAATATTTTTTTGAAAATTAGACAGAAAAAAATAAACCAATGGTAAACAAGAAACAGTAACAGAAAATTTCTTACTCTGATCACAGTTTGACTCAATGATCTTTTTGAAAAATGCTGGTGCACTTCCTTTCAGCACCATTCCATCACATTTTTTTTTTTAAATATTTTCAAACAAACTGAGAAGTAATGAATTTTTATAAACCTTTACTTTAAAGAAGATGGAATTCCACCCTCACGCCAGATTTTATTTAAAATGTTAATATTCAACAATAATTTTTTGAAAATTAGACAGAAAAAAAATAAACCGATGGTAAACAAGAAACAGTAACAGAAACTTTCTTACTCTGATCAAAGTTTGACTCAATTATCTTTTTGAAAAACCCTGGGGCACTGCGACACTCAGTGGTGTGACCATAACAGAAGCAAGCGACGCAGCCAAATTCATTATCTAACTGAAGATCAAAATAGCCTTTCTTGCAGCTACACAGCAAAAAGAATGTAAAAAATGAATTAAGTAAACTATTTGACAACATTTGATAAAAATCATTATAAAAAGTTATTCATATTCAATTTTTTAACAAAATTTTCCAATTTATGCTAAAATACTTACTAATCAGGCAAAATATTCCAATATAATCTTATAAATGGATGACAATATTGTCACAATGAAAAAGTCAGTTTTAGAAAATAATTTGGTTTATTTACAAAATGCAAAAGAAATGCTGATATACAGCTTGTAAAACAGACTAAACAGGAAGAAGAAAATAAAAATATTCAAAGAACTAAGGCAGATGCTTAAATTTTAACATCACTTGGAAACTTCCAGAACTTTCTTAATTGGATAATTTTACATAATGCTGCCAGTAAATTTTTAATGACTTATAGAAAACTAATTAAATAAGGAAACAAAGTTTTAGTTCATGTGCACCTAATTTTTATAATTTTAAAGCAGGAACAGTTAAAAAGTTTCTTTTTTTGTTTTAATGTGCCAAAATAAAAAAAAAATTCTAAGCTACAAGTTAAAGAAAGAAGAAAATTAAATTTACCTACCTATCACACCTTTGCCCAATGACATTATCTTTGCACGGACAATATCCTAAGGAAGGATCGCAACTAGGGGCATCTTGTGCAATGCCAGCTAAATTGCATCCACATGGTCTGGAAAATACCAACACATGCTTTTGAAACATTAATAACATCTTGAAACTTAATTAAATGATTGAAACTTATTTTTTTTACTTTAATCACTATTCATATATTTAAATTAATTTAGAAAATATTTGACCCTTAAAAATTTGCTACCTCTCTTATATTCTCTGTAACTCGTAGAAAAAAAGATAAAACTGTAATTTTTTTCAATGCAGTTACAACAGTTGAACTGATGAACACACATTTTAATGTAACAATTATTAATTATACAAGAAAAGGGGGCACCTACCAACAATTTTTAGTATAACCATTTTTGTAGCAAGTTTATATTTTTTATTTCAGTATATGGCATCATTAGTTACAACAGAATCTTACGCAGCTACTCAATTTGTATAAGAGTTCCTGGTCATAATTAAAAAAGTGAAATTATGCATTTAAACTGAAGACTAAATCTGTTGAAACGTGCCCTACCCATGGGACACTTTCTAACATGGCATGGGGCACCTTTCAACAAATACATAACGACTCATTTTACTCAAATTAACATAATTTTATTGAAATATAACAAACGTACAGAAAAATACAGTGAGGTAACAAAATTTATCTCGTTTCAGGTTAACTTAATTTATGTTTTCATAGTTTGTTGCAGTCATTTTGTGTGCTACTTTCAGTTTTAACTAAAATCACCCCATTATTCGAACACTTCATAAAATCCTTAACCCAGTGAATTCCAGCTATATTATTTTCATTCCAACTACAATGTGATGTCCTTAAAATTTGTATGATGAAAAAGTGATCATACTGAATAAACAAATTAGTGAAAAACAATAAAAAAATAAAATTGCTGAGTTTAACCATGTTTTAAATGTGTGAACATACAAATAAATAAAAATAAGAAATGAAGCACTGTTTAAAAAATTAAAATTGTGTGTATATTGTAAAAATAATAAATAATATAATAAAATTGTTAAAATAACATGTCATGAGCATAACCAGATATTTTTACAAGAGAGTCTACTGTCAGGGTATATAATTAAGGTGACCACCTGTCCTCCATTAGGGAGGGCAGTCCTCCTTTTGTAAGTTCTGTCCTGCCTCGGAAAGTCAACAATAAATTATGTTATAAATGTTTTTATTACACATTTATCATATTAAAGTGAATTCTGTATTATTATTGTAATGAATCAAACCTTTCCTTAATTTATGATATTTTTTTCTTTAATTTATTTGTGTACTCCTTTTCATTGGAAAAAGTTGGTCACCATAATATAATGATAGTAAAATCTCCTGAAAGTTAAAGTGTTTTCAGCATTTTAAAAACATTCATCACTTTTGGTATTTTACACAATTTTAAAACCAAAATTTTAAAAAAAAATTCCACTATTCCTTATTAAAGACATTTGGAAGAAAAAAAAATGAAAGAAATTTCACCAATTCAACAAAAAGTTATTTTTCAATTATACTTTTCTAAATGCAAAATACATTTAATCCTTATTCATATTTGATTTATAGCCATTCTGCCATGTTTAGTTATATTGTGATTAAATTAACAATTGAAAACGAAAACTATTTGCATACTACATTTTGGACTTCAAGAAATAAAGTTTGTTAGCAAAAATTTTAATTAAAATATTAATTTTTTCATTAATTAATCTCAATTAAAATTGAAGTTTTTAATTACTTCTATCCTACTTCTTACACTTATTTTTATAGATTTACTAAACTTTATTTGAAACATAGAAAATTACATAGAACAATTAGACAATAACAAACTACAATTTAAAGACATTTAAAAATTTAGTCTTATTTATATAACATGAGCATCTATGAGCTTAGTGACTGCCTTTTCCAAAATAATAAAAGATGAAAACTGCATTGCATTTTCTTGCAAGAAGGTGAGCTTTTTTTTTTTCTCTTTTTTTCTTTCTTTCTTTCTTTCTTTTTTTGTTACTCGACTAGCATTGCAGTTTTCACTATGATAATATTTGCAATCATAACAATATATACATAAAAATTGATTCTTACTACCTTATTTATGAAGTACACAAAATATATTGATCCAAACATTTCAATAAGTAAAATTAAGCTTTTTAAATTTTGCAGCCAGAATTTTCATGAAAAGGATAAACTGTTTATTGAACATATATACAGCTATTTGTTAGCTTCTGAAAAAAATATATTTATCCATAAAATAGGTACTAAGAAAACATTACACACTTCAACATCCTACTTGTGACAACACAAATTTAAGCACTTAGGAACTATTAAACAGAAAGAAGCCTGTTATAGAAAGTATAACAATTCCAAATTTCGATAAATCCTCAACAATATATCAAAATAGTCACTGTAAAGAAATATGGATTATTCCAGCGAATTTTCCTATGAAATAATATACAATTATGCTAACAACAAAAAACATCTAAATGTCACTAATCAGTTTACAGCCCTTATTTAGGGTTCCCACTCTTATTTAAGAAAAAAATTCAAGGACTTTCAAGGACCTTTTTAAGAAAATTCAAGAACCATAAAATTATATATTTTAGACATAAAAATGCAAATGACAAATTTAAATCAAATTAATCATTTGCATATTTATTTTTGAAACAAAAAAGTTGATATGGATTTACAATCCTAATACTAAAACTCTGCACCAAATTTTATCCATTTAACTATTTAAGTTTTTGAGTTATTGTGTTCACATGAACACAGACTTCCCTGGCTCTATGAAATTAAATAACATACATTTTGAAAACAGATTTCATTGCAGAGAAAATCGGTTATTGGTATTTAAAACAAAAGTCTGTTAAAATATATCAGTTACTTTCAAAATAAATTAGGATAGTTGCAGGACTGTTTTACATGACAGATAAATACCCTCTGTAGTTTTTATTCTATTATCAAATTAAGCTGCCTTAGAATATACAAAGAGAAAAAGGATTATGATTGACAGCAATCCCATATAAATACTCTTTTTCTGGTGTTGGAATTCTGAAAGCAAAACCAAGTAACAAACTGGTTTTCTCTTCAGTCCCAAAAAATATGGGATGGTCAATTTGCTTATTTTTCAAGGACTTTTTAAGGACCCAACAAAAAATCAAGTACTTTACCAGGACCCTGAGTAAGGCAAATAAAATTCAAGGAGTTTTCAAGGACTATGGGAACCCTGGTATTATATAAAGGATTTTCATGACACAAAATTATTCTATAATAATATATTATCATAGGATTATTATTTATTACTTATTTTGAAAAATATGAATTTTAAAACATTTTATGTATTGTATACGATAATGGTGGATAGCTTTCAATTCACAAACAATGAAACATAACCAGTTCATCAACAAAACATAATTTAAAGGTCATAATCCATTGTATTTCAAATAATTTGATCACATTTCATGCAGTATTATTTTGAAAAACTTAAAAGATATACAGAAAGATACCTGCATCCTTGTATAGTCATATCGTAAAAATTCGGGGCACATTTACTACAAGTTCTGGTACCCACACCAGGTTTACAGGGGCACTGGCCATCTTCTGAACACTGGGCAGCAAGAGAACCTTCAAGAAGATTTTGCAACAATGTATTTTTTTTATTATTTTTTCCACTTCCAGATAATATTTTGATTTCCCAAAGATCCTTATCAATGCTATATTAATGTAAAATCATGAAATATTAGGCAACAAAACTACAGCAGAATAGAAATTTTTCTCGCATATCAATTTAAAGAGTTTCCAATTTTAGTTTGGATTATTAGATTAAATTTTTCTCTGTGCAGTAAACATTCTGTAGATTACACATTACAGTGAAAAAAAATTGTTAAAATTGAAATTCGCAAAGCAACAGACTATGTTTCCCAGAGTATTAATTTTCAAAATTGTTCAAAATCTTTATAAATGTTATAGAAGGTGCTTGGCATTATATCATTTAAATTCAGTACAACAAACAGATTTTTTAAAAATTTATGATGATTGAAGAAATGATTATGATTGGAGACATGAAAACTATGGTTACTTGCTTGTTAAAACAACCATCAAGCTTACTTGGCAACCTTCAGATTTCACCAAGCTCCCAAGATCAGTGTTCTAGCAAAGCCGTAGGATTTTTTTAACTTAAAAAAATTTGCCCGGTTCCCAATTAGCTTTATTCACAAAAAAACAAGTAATATTTTTCAAAAACCAATTTGAATTTAACCACTTAACTTAATAATTTTCTTTGCTTTCGAAAAAGATGCTCTCTTCTGTTTTGGAAAAAGGCTGTCGTTTTCATTGATCTCAGAAGGCATAGAATACTTGAGATGTTTATAGATTCTACGTAATTTTTGTGTAAAATTATAATGCTAATTAATGATTAAATTTTAGTTTTAAGCTAAAAATATGATAATTCGATGCACGAGTATTCTCGGGTCTTTAAGTTAAGCAGTTAAGAGTGAAAGCAACATGTAAATACACAAGCAAAAAAGTGACCTAACTGCACGCTTTTGGTAAGATTTTACCACCATCTTGGTAAAATCTTGGTTGCTTGGCAATTCATTCTCAGTGATCGATTTAACAAGCACATACCGAAACGACTTTAAAGAACCTAAAGCAATCATATCTTCATATTTATCAAGTTATGATGTGTGAAAAGGCTACAGAAGAAGTTAAAAAGGCATATTAACAAAATTTTCCATATGATGATCTCGTACTGAAATATAAATAATCAACTTAATACACATGTACATGTATAGAAAAAATATGAGTAAAATCTATGTACTTTTTAATTATAAAGTTTCATCTAGTGATCAAGATATTTACCCATGCTATCACAGTTGCAAGGCACACATTCTTTATCTTCTTTTCTTCTATAATGAAGGATCTTACAACGTTCACAATTAACACCTTCGGTGTTATCTTCACATTCGAGACAATGGCCTCCACTTCCAGTTCTGTCGAAAAGATCTTGATCAAAGTAACATTTGTTTGATTTCCCATTGCAGTTGCAAGCTGTGAAGCATAGACAGAAAATTATTACATATTTACCATTTAAGTGACAATTAAACTGCTATGACAGTGGAATTTTGCATGAATAATTTTAGAGGTTTTTCTAGATAATAAACAACTACAGAAATAATTCTAAAAGATACACGCTCACCATTCAACAAATAAGCTTGTTTAAACTGTTTTAACTTCATGAAGACTGCAATATATTTCAACTGGTTAATTTTATTTATAAATAAATTTAATTCAATGGTAAGGCATTTTTAAGAAAATTATATTCTTTGATCATAAAGCAATTCTGTGTTTATATATAAAAGTGAAAGAACTTGCAACTGATTAATTAATTTTATAAAGTTTTAAATAGTTAGATTTGATTGAAATATATATATTGGCATTTTGAAGAGACATTATTAAGATAATTTTATTTAATTAATTGTTATAATACCAGTAAGATGAACTTAATTTATCAAGCTTAAAGAAGACACATGATGCAAGTCAAAAATAATTATAATACTGAAGGCAATATAAAAGCATTCCATCTAACAGTTTAAATATTATCTTCAAGTTAAAACAATAAAATCCAAAAGGGGGCTGAGCAACTGCAGATGATAGAATTGAATTCATTTAGATTTGTGCACAAGTATTTCTTGGAGTAATTTTTAAGTTTTAAATTCAATATTGCCATGGCAGGTTAAATTTATTCAGTAGCAATTACTTTTTATATCCAAATTTAATGCAGAAAATGAATAATTTGAAAAGTATAATTTTTTCATCAGCACTTAGAGAAAAATTTTAAAATATTAATTTTTTGAGGAATAACTTGACATTTGATATAGATGGACTAATTAGGACATTAGATACTCCAAGATACTTAATTAAAAACTTTTTTAAGAATTAAATTTGGCATATCAAGTGTTTAATTATTGTTTTCTTAATTTTGTCACTAAAACAAATGGCAAGTTAAAGCGAATGAATGGCAAGCAAAAATCTCAAAGCTTAATCAAACTGAAATGCCACATTTAGAATCACATTTTAATCTACAGATAAAAATTACACTTATCATTTACATCAGCAAATAATAACTTATGCTAGCTTAGAAAAAAACATTTCCAAGTTTTTAAACAACTACACGAATATTTAACTATAAGATAACTCGAACCTAGCAGTTCTGTTCAGGACACTGACTACGTGTTATCTCATAGAAACTTAAATTTGATTGAATCAAATTGGCTTCTGGGATTGGAAAGCTGCAGATTACCTCAGCAGTCAATGTGTTAATTCAAGAAATCATAGAAAAGTTCAAATTTTTGTTAAATTCACACTAAAATGTAAAAGAATTCAAATATATTTATTTTGAATCTGTAAATGTTGTTAGTAAATATATCTAGTCTGATGAAATATATTGCATTAAATTTAAATAATACATACGCTGACAGATAATTTTTAATCAGTTTGAAATTTCTAATGACATGAGAAAATTACTGAGTAAAACTCACTTTTCATAATATATTTTTTAACTTATAAAATGTGTTTCAATAAAAGAATGTAGTGAATCTTTAAAATATAGAGGATGATATGAGAATAAAGACATTAACTACAAAATTATGCATCAATGAATTTATTTCGACTTATTTTAACAATACACCAGTAAGAAAAATTAATTAATACTAATATTTTACAATGGAATGCATTTATGTACACTGCAATGTTATGCACAGCTTATATTTGCTTTTGCATAAAAGGATGAAAATTGAAGTATACATGTTTAATTTAAGCCAATAAATTTTTTGTATACTTATTAAGAGATGCTTAATTAAAAGAAAGTACTTCTTTAGTGCAAATTTAATAAAAAGAATAGAATCAGTAGTGATTATCCAACCAATTTAACTTTCAGTTAAAACATTAATAAATATTTGGTTTTAATTTTTTAAAGCTGATCTATTAATTTTATTTTAAAAATATACAATATAAGTTTTAAACATCTTCAATGAACTGCGTCTGTATGAAAATGAAAAAACAATATTGTAAGATTATATATAACAAATTTTGAAAAAGTCAAAATAATAAGAGAAATGAACATAAAACACATTTTTTAAAAATGAAAATTTATAAGTGTAGAGTTTTGCACCAGAGAACAAATATAAGAACATAAAATATTATAGGAAAAGTGTTGAACTTCATACATCTATATATCCTCGAACAGAAGATGATAAAAACAAATGACTTAAGTTTTCTTTTCTTCAACTAAAATAGTTTTTTTTAAACTGAAAATTTACTAATTAAAATTTAATTGGGAACACTCTATGATATAACTGATCAATTATAAAATTTCTAATAAAACAGTTTCATAAGGTAATAAATAGCAAAACATACACACATAGTTAATCTTCTCTTAATTGAACAAAACAAATTTTTTTAGTTGGATTTTAGAAATGGACTCAAAAAAAAGAAAAAGCTGCTAGAAATATATTTAAAAAGCTACAAGAGCAAGAACTTCAAGAATCTGTTTCAATCAAGTCAGTCAATACCAAAAACATACTAATCTCGATTAACACAATGCAAAGGCTCTAAATTAAATATTGTTTCAGTCAAAATTGATACGTAAGCATCTAAACATTTGTACAGAAAATGCAAATTCATCAGCTAAACTTGTCTAATCTTTTTTTCATTTTAAAATGTTATAAATTTTTAAACATAAAATTAAATTACACAGAGCAATTATCGGTAAAAGTCAAGTTTACGGTGCACAGGCATTCCTCCCCACTTAGGATCACCAACTTTTTGTCGCCAAGAGAAAGATGGCTTGGCGATGTGAAAACATTTGTTTTGGGTGGGCAGTGAGCATTTTATTGTTGCCTAGTGGACGCAATGCCTGCAGCATCTGAAGTGGGTTCCAGGCAAATTTTTCAAACAATACAAAATAAAAAAAACATCAGCGGCTTCGCTTTCAGCAAAGCAGGAAAATAGCAGCTTTGCTTTTTCATTGAATGTTAGGAATCTAGGGTTTTTATTTTAAAAAATTCCAAAAATGATAATTTCCACACGCAATGACTGCGGCATTCCAAGTATGTTAATGGCAAATTTTTTAATATATAAGAAATATATATATAAATATTTTTTAATCATATTTGGCTATACTACTAATCATTTAGATATTTGTTATATAGCCAGGTAAAAGAGATTGAAAGTATTATTATTACTTTCATATGAAGATGGTACAATTATATAAAATATATAGTAATCACATAATAAATAATGAATCAAAAGTGCAAAAATTTTAAACATCAGAATGGCAAATTAATCACAACATATAAGGATTTTTTGCTTTTTTTTCAATATATTATCATTTCTCACTCCAGGACAAAATAATAACATGCATAATATCCACTAAAAGTCAATTTTCCACATGAAACTGGCTTTAATCTATTATTTTAAAATGAATTATTTAACTCTATAGTTCACTGAGAAACAGGCAAATAGCTGCAGCAAATTTTAATGTGATGCAATCTGAAAACAGACAAACGAAATAACATTTATATAAATGTTTTGTTCAAGTATGAGATCGTTCAGATACTACCAGTCATCACACATAGGAAATGAAAATGATTCACGATATTTCAGCTTGTTTTGATATAACTATTCTGGAAGATATGGAGGTTTCTCATAACACTTGGACAAATCGGCACCACTGAAATCAAAACCAGGATGTTCCATTTGAAACTTTTCCAAATCCAGTTTTTTCAACATTGAAGTCTGTGTTAAAGGGTCTGCCACAAACTGACCGTCCAGTAAACTAACCCACAGATTTTCGTTTTCGAATTTTTCGGCTTTTTCTAAAAGAATGAGTATTCTTTGCCGCTCTTCAACACTCCATGTGCATTCATCGGCTTGAACAGTTTTGAAAAGATTTCCACTGAATATTACTTTGTCTCTGACACGACATTCGATGTGTTTCGGCTGTATAATAACTTGACAATCTTTGCCTGGTGTTCCAGGAGGAATATCGACTTCCACATATACCTCTGCAACTGTCTGCCACCAACGACCCCATGGAGTTTTAACATCCACAATTCCACTTCTTTCATCAAAATGAGAAAGTGGCATTTTACTGGAACGATCACTGCACACAAAAATTATCGAATAGTAGCAATTTTAAAATTCGAAAGAGGATAAATTCTCTACAAAAGAACAATTTGTGACTTTTCACACCACAAGACGGATTCAAAATATCGAAACTTCCGGAATAAAAACAAACAACGTGTGTTGCCAAACATTAGAAGAAAATTACTAAAGAGAACTCTCAAACTCCAAGTCTTAGACGGCAGAATCCTACGCATACACGTGACTGCCCAGATCGGATCGATAGCACACTACGCCATTCATTTTTTAACTCGATTTTTCCTTAGTGGTAGCGTAGGGAAGGGAGTAGCAGATTTATCAAAGTTACCATTTCTTACAGCTCTATAAAGAAATAACTAGAGTTGATACCTTTGATTTTTAGTCAGAAGAATTTAAAATATTAGTAGCGAAACCTTCATTAGTTCATTTTTAGTATTAAAAAAAAGGGAAAAGTTACCTTTAAATTACAAAATTATAATATTTTTTACTGATGCCTTTTACGGAATAAAACTTTGTTTAAATTAATTAATTCTACACTTAATTAAAATTTTATTAGTAATTAAAAATAATTTTATAATGTGCTACTTGGAAAAAGTATTGACGAATGCAGTTTTCAAATATAAATTAAATATAATTTGAATAATACTAGAAAAATGTTATTGAGTAACAAACTGAAAAATACCATTGGAGGCACTTAAAAAATTAAATACTGTACAACTGAAATGAATAATAAGAAATCATTTGAAATTCATAAAGATTTTATGATCTGTGATAAATGCAGCTAAAAAATCCCATAATCCCTCTTAGCAATCAATTTGTGATGAAAATAAGTTGAAACTTTGAGCTATTGTTAAAAATCTATGCCGCAATTTCAGTTGCAAATTTGAAATAACAAATTCGACAAAAAAAAAAAAGATTCTAGCAAAGATTTCTTACTTTCTTAATTCTTGGATAAAAGCTGTGTTATTTGCGGAACGCGACCCCTTACTGTAGAGAGAACACATGAAAAAGAATGTTCGAAAAGAAAGTATTCGTTAAAACTATTAATTGGAATTAAAACAAGAAAAGATACCGTCAGTTTATACAGAAATCTAAACTCGGTCTTAGCATGTAAATATATAAGTACAAGTAAAGAAAAAAAGTATTTTGATATTAAATGTTTCGAATTCAAAATTCATTGGATTATCATTTAAATGCGTTTGTTTAGTACTAAGCTTCCTATAACTAAGTCTGGTGTGGTGCGGAAGCTTGGAAAGGGAAGTGCCAGCTCAGGTATCAGTGGAGGCGACTCGGGGGATGTGAGGTGGGCAGTCTCCCACCACCACCACCACACACTTTATGCGGAAAAAATTTTATTTCATTTTAACTGCCTAAAATTAGGAATTATAAAAAAAAAAATATTTCTCGGGAAAGTTAGCGAATTTTGCAACTAAATTTTTAAATTTTGTTGTCTACTCCTATATTCAGGAGTATTTCTAGGTATCTATAAATTTTTGCCGCCTCATTTTCCCCATCCAATAACCGCCACTGGCAGTTGTCGTCCTCTTTATCTGATCGCGGTTCGAAATGACGAGGTCCGTCTCAAAATAGCCCTCGTGTTTCTTGAAAACGGGACAATAATATAACTGAACTAAACTAAACCGATAACTAAGTTTATGGGCTAGGCACGACTAAGGCTTTTCTTTTAAGAACTAGTTACAACTACTACAACAAAGGCAAAAATGTGCATAAATAGCACATGTGTGTCTGTTGGAGCTCTTCAGGGCAGCCTGTTTGCCCTAGAACTATCAAATTTGGAATAAATATTGTTACGAATATGGAACGTCGCTTCCCAGTAATGTCAGTCTTCTGTTTGGGAAGAGAATTCTATAGGGGTATGGAAATGCCGGGGGAATGGAGCCATTGACTGGCGAAAAAATGTAGGATCTCAAAAATACTAGAATTTTCTCGATATCTCTATTAGGAGCCGAAATCCTGATTTCTCCAGATGATTCCATGTGACGTCACGACCTGTCGGGGAGACTATAAATAGCGCCGTGTTCGGATCACGTGTGTGTGTGAATCGTCTTTGAACGTCGTCGGAGTACGAAGAATTTCTTTGGAGTCTTGTTAGTAGTGCGAGTTGGTCAGCTATTACCCAGATAGAAATTTTAGTTTGCAGCAAGCTTGAAACAAATTTCACATGACAAGAGTGCAAGTTTGAAACAAGTTAACACAAGCTTCGAAGTCACCATGGGACGAACTTGCAGCAAGCTTGCCGCGTCAAATTCATTGCAAATTATAGCAAAAACAGAGTGCGAACACAACCCGGAATAGAACTCGCGACCTACCGGTTCGGAGGCTGACGCGCTAACCACTCAGCCAGTTAAACTCTGAGAGGAGAAGATAGATTTCGCTAATACATCTTTCGATTCTATTCGTATACGATTTATTTTAAACTGTTTTCTTGATTTCATTAATTTTTTGAGTTGAAAATATGATTTGAAGTCAAAGAGAGAGCGATTTTCGCTAATAACTACGTTTTGCTAGTAGAATAAATTATGAAATTAGAGTTCAAAATTAATTACTTTTAAAATGGGACAAAATGTAAGTTATTATTTTTCAACAAACATTGACTGTTTTTTCGGTTTAATTTTGTTTATAAACGTTAAAATTTCAACATTCAGAAAAAGGCGATATAGTTTTCTTTAAAGTGCGAGTGCTATATTTAGTAAAAAGATGGAAAATGTTTCAAAAATTTTTTTTTAAAAAAGTTAGTTTTTTTACAAATTATCATTGATTTATTGAATTAATAAAAAGAAGGACGGTCTAGGAGATGCTATTAAAAATCGGATATTTTTTTCAAAACAGAGATAAACACAATGATCTCTTTGTGCTATCTTTGCATCAAGCTTGTTTTGCAAACTTACAGCAAGCTTGCAATGCACAGGAGGTGGTGCTATTTGTCACGGCGAACTTGCAACAAGTTCGCTTCAAGTTTGACGCGTCAAATTTGCTATGACAAGGTAATATCAAGTCAAAATCAAACTTGCTTCAAACTTACGTGCTATCTGGGTAGACGCTGAGCGCTTTTCTGCTATTACTGTTTTTATTAGTGAATTTCTGTCTGTTTGTGTTGCTAATTTGTGCAATTGCTGTTTCTCTTGTCATCTGTGCATTGCGTTTTCCGGAATGTTCGAGAATAAAGTGTCATTCTCCGTTATCCTGCTTGTTAGTCTGTTTTCACCGTAACTCACACGAGACGATTTTCGTAACAATACTACATAAAAATCCTAATCAAGCGTCTTTTAGATTGTTAAAGGTCAGGGGAACAAAAAGAAAGATAAAGTTTGTTCATTTGTTCTCTGAATATTAACTCTAAAACAGAATTTTGTTTTCACTTTGGGGCCTTAACTAAAGCCCAGATTGCCAAATTACACTCTATTCAAAGAATGTTTGCATATTAAACTACTCCAATTGTCTCGAGCCTATTAAACTACTTCAAAAAATTCTTTAAATACACTTTTAGGTATTCCCCCCACTTCATTTGGTTACCAAATCATTATTTATAAGGTTTAACGTTTGAAAACTTAGATCGGATAAGTTTAGGAAACTGATTGATCCAATTTCCTTAGATTTTTACAGAGATATAAATTCTATTTTTTTTTCAGATAGAAAAATCATAATTTGTGAGGACTTTACTGATTATGATTATGAGGTGTATGCCGACGGGTCCAGGATCGATGACAATGTTGTATTCTCGGTGTGCGTTTTTGAAAGAAATTCACTATTACCTGTTTTCTGCTATAAAATGAATTCTTTTAACTCTGTTTTCGGGTTCAGCTGGCGGCAATTAACTTTGCTGCTGGCTGGGCCTTGGAAAGAAATGTAAGATCAAAGTGTTTTCCGATAGCAAGTCCTCTATTGAAGCGATTAGAAGCCCTAAAGTTAAATATAATTTTGTATTATCAGTTAAGGATAATCTGTACAATACTAAGGATCTAGTCAGCTTTGTTTGGATGAAAGCCTATGCCGGTAACCCGGGCAATGAGCTGGCTGATCACTTTGCAAAAATTGCTTTTTCTTGTGGGGCCGATATGTCTATACCTGCTTCTTATTCTTATGTAAAAAGAGTTTGTAAAGAATTCCTTATGAACGAGTGGAACTCATACTGGAAAAATTCCACCACTGGTAAACGACCAAAATAAATTCTCCCGTTAGCAAATCTGGACTTATTGATTAGAAGCAAATATGTCATTTATCTGCTTAGCAGTCATGGACCTTTTCCTGCATATCTGTGCAGGTTCAAGATTTTGAACAATCCTGATCGTTTGTGTGGTGAGCATGGAGATTTTGACCATTACTTGACTTCATGTATGCATACCAAGGACTATCATTACTACTACCAACAGGTGCTGCTTGGACTCACTGGACTAGAAAACTTTGTAAAAACTATTTATTTTTAAACAGGTTGAAGTCAATTTTTGAAATTTCTAGGAAAATTTGTGATGATTTGCAGCGTTTGTGATCTGAATTGTATTTAACTTCTGTACATTAATTTTCTGCACTCAAAGTATTTATTATTATGTAAGTAATCCTTTGATTGAGTTTCTGTTTTTTATTATCTTTTTTGTTTCTTGCGTTTTACCACGTTGATTTTGTTTTGTAGCACCGGTTGCTGCTTTTGTGTTGTGTGTGTTTTTGTTTGTTTTTGTGTATGTTTTTGTTTGTTTTACAACACAAATCATGTTTGTATTTGTGTTTTTTTTTCTATTTGCACGTAGCGTTGCAATTCATACCTTCCAAATAGGTATTTCTGTTAATTGTAACTTTTTTCTTTCTTGACTGGTCTGACTCCTCCCCGTCGATCCTTACTGATTCTAAACCCTTTGAGTGAGTCGGTCGGCGTGGGTTATGTATGTGTGTAATCTATACTTATAAAAGGCAATGTTTGTGTGCGTGTGTGTGTTTGTCTGCGATGTCCAGACGAATCTATCGCAATTACAGCCATGAAATTTGGTACACGGGTAGTCGTAATGGTGACTGAATGCACCTCGAAGCCAAAATTTAAATTTTAATCTAGAAATTTTTTTATTTAATGTTTTGTGTTGTTTTGGTTGATTTTTCGCACTAATTTCTCAATAGAATGGTTTCGAATAATTGTACGACAAAAATAGATACACCATCGGAAAGAGCACGCGATTTCCGTTCTAATGAAGTTAGTTTTGAATTTCTAACGTAATTTACTGAATTTTGAGAATTTTTTAAAAAATAGTCAGTTTCACCATCTAAATGTTAGTTTTGTTTTTAAATTTGTTGCATCTGACTTTCTAATAACACTATTATTTTCAATTTTTTTCAGCTTATAACTAGAACGGTTCTCTCTGATTTAAAACAAGAACGGTTAAAATATCTTTTCCCGTTTTTTTTTAAATTAAATTATTCCTGGGCAGATGAAAGTTATTTTTGTCGAGCGAAATTTCTTCAGCGACAGTCTTCCGGAACGCAGTTTTCAATTTGATTGGATGAAGGGCCAGGTGACGTCATAACCTTCGGAGCTTTTTGTCATGTTCTAACAATTTTTTTTCATTTTGTTGAAGTCCCGATTCCACGGGCAACAATTTTTTTATATTGTTTTGGATTAATGTACTCTGTACTGTTTTTCTACATGTTATTATCGCGGAAAAAATAAGCGAGTAAATCTATAATGTGTATCTTTTGTTTTGAAAACTTTTTCGTGTCATTGTGGGCGATTTTTTTTTTATTTTGTTGAAGTCCTGATTCCACGGGCATCGCCATGCGCGTACTGCTAGTATCATATACGCAGTAAGTCAAACAGATTGTTCAAACACTATCTTTTAAAATTAAAAATAAATTTGCGCCATGTCCCGACATGTGAGAAATTAATTTCAATTTTTAACACGTTTTTAACTTTATTTTCATATCACAAATTTTTATTTCGTTTCGCGCATATGCAACTCAAATCTTCATTTAGTTTTCTACATCATAAAGAAGAAGAAAAGTAGCAAAGTATACATTTTTAATAGTTACTTGAATTGAGAAATTTTGACCATTTGCCTTTTATTAAGTAAATGCTTTTGATTCACTCCTCTAGGGGAATTGGGAGTTCTTCGGTTTCATCCAAAATAAAATTTACGATTGTAAATATTTATAGCCATTTTAGAAAGATATTTATATTTTTGAGATTACCCAGTTAACGGAACAGAAGATTAATCCGTGTTTTTACTATCTTAATGGTTCGTGTTTTAAATCTGTATGGGGTTATAAATCTGTATGGGGCTAGAAGAAATTATTTTATACTTTTTAGTCAGTTTTAAAAACGAGGTCTATTAAATTTTTTATTTTTTTAAATAATTATTTTCTGCTTTTTAGTCTTCTGTGTGTGAAATTTTGTAATCGATTTTAAACATCTTGATGAGATTATGACGGAGACATGTGGCAAATTTCAGTTTTATTTCAGTTTCTCTTCACTGATCATAAATAGAAAATTGTTATTTTCCTGAAAAATTAAGTTATGTGACGCAGAGACCTTTGAGATAAAATGAAAAACGTACTGCGCATGCGCAAAGATATGGCTAAAATATGGGGTGCTTCGATGGTCCCATGGGCCATCCTTATACCCAAGAACCAAGTCTGTAATGATAATAGTTTTCGAGATATAATGAAAAACGTACTGCGCATGCGTCATGCAAAATATGAAATGACAGACAAACAGACAGACAGACAGACTAGAAAGCGAATTAATAATGCATTGTCATCTAGTTCTGAGCTATGTTTAAAGTTTCAAGTCTCCAGCTCATCGGGAAGTTAGTTTAAAATCGATTGCAAAATTTGTACCGAACAGACAGACAAGAAAGCGAGTTAATAAAAACGTGGTAAAAATAATGGAAATGAGTCTAAAAAGTACGCACAAATGAGGGAAAACAATCACGAGCGCGTAACTTAGAGAAAGGAACATAACAAACAATAAACAAAGGGCTTTTAGCTCAGGGTGAAAGAGGATTCATGCTTTCGATCGTATGACTAAGTGTTAACACTATGAAAACTTTAGAGAAAGAGTTTGTTGTTGAGGGAGAAAGCTGCCAAATGGATGGAAGGAAATGTCAAACAACGAAGGGGCCTCTTGCATTATTTGCTGAAGAAACGCGATGGGTATCACAAATGTACCGCGGCGGATGCAATGAACCCAAAGAAAACCGACGGATGAAAACTTAAGTCAACAGTTAACGGTTAAAATGTGAGCCGATAGCTTATTCAGTGTTACTTCCATCTGGATTCGTCTTAATATGTATGAAAGCTCATCTGTTGAATGAAAAGTTTCATTTTCCCGTTCGTGCGCAGTTGATTAGTATAGAACTTTTGAAATATGGACTGAGACTCCAGAAAGAGTAACATGCAGAAATTTTTGAATAATATCATGTGGTTCGTCCAATATTTCATCATTATAATAAACTAGAAAATCACCCGTCATGGTTTGACGTGAAAAGACAGGCTCATCGAGGTAAATTCCAACATGATCGAAAGTTTGCCCCTGCGATTTGTTGATAGTCATCGTGTAAGCTGGAATTAACGGGAACTGGCGGCGGTTGAGAACGAATGGTAGATTCACGTCATTGGTGGCTAATTTAATTCTTGACAAGAAAACAACATCGCCACGATCGCATTCAGATACAATTTGGCGTCCAAACTATATCACGCGCATCATATACCACTGACGTAATTTACTGCTTTTTATTAAAAAATGGAAATTAATTTGAAATATAGGATTAATATAATTTAAAATTTCTCGGGAACTATTGATCATAGCGAGATAAAGTTTATATCAATCGATAGAAAATTTTATTTCACTATTTTACAGCTATTAAATTTGAAATTAGAACGACAATTACTCTTTTAAATTTAAAATTACTGAAATTTAGATTCTCTAACGATGGAATAATGCTGTTTAACGTCTCGCAGCGATATGGCGCGAGTTTTATTGTTGGTGACGTCAGAGCGTTACCTGAGGATCTGGGCTATTATATTAGTAATTAGTTCCTCATCCGCTAAAAAAGGGTCGTTTTAAAGGAATTAATTGGTTTTCTTTCACAAAATTATTTTAAAATCTCACGTATGTTTCTTTTTAAAATTAATTCTATTTGTTTACGCAGTTTCTCAAAAAATGAATAAAATTCATTTATTTGATTGCAGCAAAGTATAATAAATCATAATTGCAAGTGTATTTAATATACTAGAGGTCTCTACTCCCTGCTCACTAATTCTGCCAACCCCCAGAAGAATTGAGTAGAAGTGAGAAGATTTGAGAAGACAGAAGGATTAAGTAGCAGTCTTCCCAGGTTTGCTATGCAAGCCCTTCTCGCTTCACTCACTACAATGAGGACACTGTGCATCCTCCACTGTGCACCACTTTTGGACGATTTTACACCGGAAAGGGGTGTCAGGCAATGAGTCATATGAGCGCATTTCCGGAATTCTTTGTTAGATCGCGCTCAGTAAAAAGTAAACATTACCCTTCCGTTCTTCACTTTCCCCCTATTTTGATGAAAATAACTCCGCCCGGCGCATGCGCAAAAGCACGAAGGCTTTCCGAATCCGTTGCTAAACAATAGCTGTTTCGACATTTAAAACATAACGCATTACTGTGCCGAAAGCAAAATCCCAATATTTAATAATTTTTCTAGCAAAACCGTATTGTTGAAGATCGTGAAGCAGTCAGAAGTTTGAACTAGAAATTACACTCTAAAAAAGAATATGTCTTTTTAAAAAATTGAAATGTTATGCATAAGAATGTATATATGTTGTTCTCACTTTAACCATTTTCTTCTGATTTAGGAATATCATCTGTTTGTGGAAACAGAATTGGATTAAATAAAATTCTGCTAGAATACTTTAACTTTTCAGGCACGACAATTTGACAGATAGCTCTTATGATTAAAAATTTATTCACTTTAATTAGATGTCAATTTAGAGAACGAATGAAGTAATAATTAATAAAAAAAAATGACGGGAGGCTGTCTTTTTCAAACAGCCGCTGATGTTAAAGGCGTAGGACTACTTTACTCGCGTGACTCTTTTCCGATTTTCAATTTTTTTTCTAACTTAAGTTGTTACCCTTTATCTCTAAAATGAGACATTAGTTATGTTTTTAACATATGTAGTTACCGAGATATAGAGGATCTCCCATACAACTTTTTTTGTGGCGTTTTGGCGTGTGAATCAAATTCCTTCCTGAGACCCCAATGGGAGGAATGTAGTCCTACGTTAAAATTGAAGACTGGCAAACACAGACTTCCAAAAAAAACAAAACAACACCCAGTTATAATAAGCAGCGTATCATCTACTATCACTTACAATTGGTATAATCATTATTTTGTGGTTGATTTCGTTCAAGAACTGTTTCTTTTTTCGCTGTCACATTATTTGTGATCGATACTTGAAATTCAGCAAGAATTATTGAAAAGGAACAGAAAATTGTCAAATGTGATAAAACTGTTTATATTTTTAATAAAGGGAAAATAAATTAATAATAAAAATTAAATAATAATTTATTTTTAATTAAATTAATAATAATAATTAATAAAGGGAATTATAAATGTGTTTTCCTGGATGATGCTGATATTCATTTATATTTTTACCTAATATAATTTGAAGTTGCATTTCGGCTGATAGATGGTATATAAAATTATAAGGATGCTATAGAAAAACACAGCATGCAACTTTGAGATACTTTGTTTGGAAGAAACCAGTATTATAATCTGTGCTTATCCTTGGGACAGGGTTTGGTGTCGAGACGCCGCCGCCCTCTGAATCATTTCCATGAGGCAACGACAACCTTGAAGGACGTTGGAAAAGATAATTCTTGTATATAGCATGTCTTTTCTGACCTTTTTTACTTTCTCGTATACGAAGTGTACAAAGAGAAAGTATTGTAATCGTCAAAAAATTCGAACTCGAGATTTGGACGAATCTCCACGTTTTAGACCTCCCTGAATCCGAAAAACACAGTTTTGGAATTATATCTGTCTGTGTGTCTGTATGTCTGTGAACATGATAACTCGAAAACTATTAGAGATAAAGGGATTAAATTTGGTATGTAGTCTTTAAACATAATTTGCAGGTTTCTATCAACTTTTGGACAAAATCCGTCAGCGGGAAGTCTGTCTGTCTGTATGTCCGCGGTCATGCGAACGCTATAATTCAAAAATTTGAATAGCTAGATGGATAAAATTTCGTACACAGTTTTATCGTCATGAATGTAGGTCCGTATAAAATTTTGGGCCAAATCCGTCTGAAGGTTGACTGTCTGTCGGTCTGTATAAACGTATCTCCAACGAGTCCGCTATCTCCACACGCATGCGTATTGAATGCAATCTTCTGTGCACGATATTTATTGACTCCTGCTTGGCTCTTTTTTTTACCCGATTCTCCATGCGCATGCGTACTTCATAGCAATCTGTGCACGCGGAAGGATTGTCCTTGAGCCAAGAAAGAGTAAAAATCGCTATTCATTTAATCGGAACGCATCTTTTCGAATTTGATTTTTTACCTAAATATTTTCTGATAGTCATTGGATCCTGGGTTACAATAGGTTCTAATCTTTTTATCCCCGCCCGGCCCCCCCCCCCCAAACAGCACCTTTTTCGAGAAGTATGCGAGAAAGTTTAGGGAAGACCACTCCCGCTGGTTTTACTCAAGACTCCATTTTAGCTGGGAACACATTTCGTGACTCTGTGGCGATTATCAATATCTAGCCGGAAGTAGAGCAACAACTGATTTGTAAATACAGTGCACTCCCGATTATCCGGGTTAATCACCGGGAGGGATCACACGGACAATAGAAAAACACGGATAATCCAAAAACTCCTTTTTATTAAAGAAAAAATCAACATCAGTACAAAAATATAAAAATTACTTACATTTGCATGCTGCATAACATCAAACTAGGAATTTTCCTTTTAATATTTACTGCTTTAAAAAAATCTACAATGCGTCTTTGCTTCTGCTGTTTGTTCATCTCTTTTCGTATATCGACATATATATGACGAACCGCAGTAATGTCACCGTAATCAAATTCTCTTTGTCCCATATAATCTAACAAAGTTTCCACAGATTGTAGAGCAGCAAAATGAGAAATTGTATTTCCCTCATTTAGCACATCTTCTGCATCAGTACTAGCAGATTCTCCATTATCAAGTTATTGAAGGATTTCTAATTTTTGTTTAACATTTAAAACGTTTCGTTTCCGTTTCAAACCAGTCATTTTTACCAGTAAAAAATTTCACGCTACTAACTGACGATGAACAAGACGCAAAAACTAAAGGGACACGTGCGAAAGTGAAAGAAGACAAAAAAGTTAAAGAATGGCGTGTCAGGGAGAAGCGTGTTCGTACGAGAATGAGCTAGATGATTCATTTCTCGGAAATTTAGGGGTTGAATCGGTAGAGATCGCACGTGGAGGAAAAAAGAAAAAATCTATTCTTTAGCCTCCGCCGTCACGGCTCACTAGTTTCACGGAATGAATCTCTCGATCGAATATCAACATCGATTCTACATGCATGATAAGCGTGAAAATGTTTCTCTTTAACTTTTTTTGTGAGTCCGGAATGAGCACGGATAATCCGCGCACGGATAATAGAGAGTATACTGTACTACAACTTCTTCTTCTATAATTTTCCAAAGATGCTATTAGATGCGATTGTTGCATGTTCGTTAATGTTTGTTAGTCTTTGTTTAGTGTTAAGTTTTAAGTTAATAAATTATCATTTTCACAAGATAGCTCTAGTGACCTAACGCATTACAACAACGGCTACAACTTCAGCCACGAACAAAAATTTTAACATGATAATGTTTATAGCCTGGATATTATCTGTAAATTGCGACATGCGCGATGCAAAAATCGTTAAAACTCTCTACGGAGAGACCGTTGAACATAGATTAGTAGGACTTCTTGAGTAGAAAGTGCAGGAGTTACTTCTTGGGTAGTAGGTGCTCACTAGGAAAGACGATTTCAAAGTTTTAATTGTAGCGTTTACAATTCACTGCCTTCTCCTTTTTATGGTAGGTGGCGCTACTAGAGCCATCCGGGTTTTTCCCATGATGCCTCACTCTCTTCTTCTTCTGTGCACTTGTCTTTTGCTGTTCTCTGTCTTGCGTCTTGTACCTTTTAATGTACTGTGTCGGGGAACTTAGCCATCTAATAAAAAATGGTTCCTGAAATTGATTTAATTCTTCAATAGCGGCATGAACATAAGTCTCGTCCCTCTACATAATTAGATTTTTAATTAAAAAACTAATAGAAGTTTTAAAGCTTTTCCTCAACGACCTCAAAGGCTATTATTGCACAAAAACCATTTTTCATCACTTTAAGATTTAAGAAATTAGCTTTCCATTGATATAAATTTTATATATCACTAGCCGCTTTCGGCGACCAGCTGGTTCGCCGTTTAAATTAGTTTTTATTTTTGTATTTTATATTAATTATAGCATTACCAGTCGCAGTTTCAGCCACTATAACTCAGGAAAGATGAACAAAAAAACTGAATATTTTATTGCATATGATAGATATACGAAATATTTAAAAAAGTAAATTTTAAAATGCTAGCGATGCAATTCTGTACGATGCATCGCAGCTAACAAAACTTACAAACTTAGTTTCAAATAACTTTCACTCAATTCATCTGTCACTCATCGGTAGAATGATTAACGATGAATATGGCCCGGCCCGTGTGAACCAGTGGGTAAAAAAAGTGATGCAGCAAAAATTCATAGACATCTAAAAGACCCGGGAGTATAGGAGGTAGACAATAAAATTAAAAAATTAGTTAGGTTTCCCGAACACTATTGCCTTTTTGTAATTTCTAGTTTCAGGCTGTAATTTCTAGTTTCTAGTATCAAATTTGATGAGATATCACTTGAGGAAATTCAAGTTTGGAGGTAGTACTGTACTCTTAAGTCTAACCAAAATTTTAATAAAAAATTACCTATAATGCGATATACAAAAATTTGAAAGCATTTTCATGCCTCATAATTTAAAATGGCAGGAAAGTATGAGATTAAAAGCTTGAAGTAAGGATGAAAATCATTTCAGTGTACCTCACACACAATAAAAATAAATAAACCTGAAATCAATATCTGTTGCCGCTCTTTATAAAAAGATTACTTTGATGCAGGTGCGATAAAATATTTCAGAAACGCAATGAAATGAAATGAATGAATGAAAGAATGCTCTAGTGAAAATTCTGCTTTGGAGTTAATTTCCCAAGAAAACAATTTATACTGTCACAACCGTAACAATTGCAAAAGCGCGTGAATAAAAGATTTGCTGAAATAAATAAGATAGTAAATTTTTAATTAATAAAAAGCTTTAAAACAAACCAGATGAATATTTGTTCCTGCATAAATTATGAATCGTCTGCTTTTAAACTTTTCTTTTAGTCTTCTTCCAAAATTTTGTTAATGTGTTTTAACAACAGTTCTTCTTATGTATTCTTGTTCTTCACTTATAAAAAAATTGTTACGAATTGTGAATATTATACATAATTTAATTTTTGAAAAGTTATTAAAATAAGGGCAACGAATTGAACGGAAATGAAACTTTTGCCACTGAAAAGCCAATTTTTTAAAAAATTTAAAATATGATGTAAAAATAGTTTTTGTGAGATATTTTCGAAAAATATCATGGACAACAACCCCCCCCCCAAAAAAAAAAAATTCAGAAAATAAAGGTAAATTAATTCAAAATCTAACCGTTGCCTAGAAGCGGAGTATCATTAAATTTGCTATATTTCAAAATCGTCTGTATGTAATCAATTATTTATTAAAATTTCAAAAATTAATAAAAATTCAAGGAAAAATTTCACAGATGTAAAATTATATAATTGAAAAGGTAAAATCTTGAACTTTAAGATGGTATAAAAATATTTTTTGCGGGATAATTTGCTCTGAAGTTATAGCGGAAAAACGGTTTCGGTTAATTTCTAATTAATTGATTGTTTAACTAACTTTAGCTCTTCAAAAAGTTGACAGGTATCTTACTCTTATCTTAAATAATAAGTGTAAAAAATTTGGTTGAAATCGGTTGAGTAGTTTAGAAAAAGTTGTTTACCCTCCCCCGCGTTGATAAAAAAAATTCGAACGTACTGTAACCCAGAATCCAATGACTATCAGAAGGTTTTTACATTGTAGATTACAGTGATTGCAAAATATTTAGGTAAAAAATCAAATACAAAGAGATGCGCACCGATTAAAACGCATCTATCACACACTGCTAGGTTCCACTCTTGCCGGCACAAGGACATAATGACGTAATTTGCTCAATATCTTCCGCGTGCACATAGATTGCTACCAGTACGCATACGCATGGAGAATCGGATAGAAAAATTTATTATGCAATTCGAACGCCATTTTTTAAACCGATTGACACAGAAATTTGACACAAATCTACAATTAAGGTAAGAAGGCAACACCAAATTTCATTTTATCTAAGTAATTTTGTTAAGAAGTTACTGAGGTCAAAAATATGCTATTATACAGACCGACAGACCATCAAGCCTTCGACGGATTTGGCCCAAAATTTGACATGGACCTACATTCATGATGATAAAGCTGTGCAGCAAATTTTATCCATCTAGCTATTCAAGTTTCTGAGTTATAGTGTTCACATGAACGCGGACAGACAGACAGACTTCCCGTGGACGGACTGTGTCCAAAATTTGACAGAAACCAGCAAATTATGTGTAAAGAACGCACACAAAATTTCATCCCCGTAGCTCTAATAGTTTTCGAGTTATCGTGTTCACAGACATAAATCTAAAATTGTGTTTTTCGGACTCGGGGAGATCTAAAACGTGGAGATTCATCAAAATCTCGAGTTCGAATTTTTTGACGATTACAATACCTTCTCTTTGTATACTTCGTATACGAGAAAGTAAAAAAAGGCACCGATTAACGCTTTTCAATTCTACAAATATTCATCTTTTCAAAACAAGATTTTGCAAGAGAGCTTCTATAATGCGGGTTACTGCTATTACACGCATAGTTTATGATTTGTTCACTGATTGACTGTGTATGAATATTTTTTGAAATGATATAAATGTTTATACAACATTACAAAATCCCTGGCTGTCTAGTTACAAGCCCCTAACCATAGCTTTACTTTTAACATATTTAAAATTATAATTAATTTTTTCCACTCAAACTTAAAATGCAATCAATATAGTAAATTTTTAGGCACCTTGGGATTAATGATGCCTCTGGGGTATAGTACAATTATCGCAATGGATAAGATGGCTCTGTTGGTGGTATCCTGAAATATCACCCATCATGAAATTTTCTGATAAGAAATGGCTTTCGGAAATGATCTTAAGGGGGTGTACCACTGTTAAATCTCGAAAATTTTCGATTTTATGAAAAACATATATATTATTCCCCAGTCTTTTCTGAACAATTTAAAACAATCCACGTAAAAAAATTCCCATAATTATGAAAATTATGAAGGAAAATGTATCATCTGTTCAAAGTAAACATTGAAATGGCCACATTTTTAAAGCGCTGTATTTCAAAATGTGTTTTTACTTTCTCGTATACGAAGTATACAAAGAGAAAGTATTGTAATCGTCAAAAAATTCGAACTCGAGATTTTGACGAATCTCCACGTTTTAGACATCCCTGAGTCCGAAAAACACAATTTTGGAATTATGTCTGTCTGTCTGTGCGTTTGTCTGTGAACACGATAACTCGAAAACTATTAGAGCTACGGGGATGAAATTTCGTATGTGGTCTTTAAACATAATTTGTAGGTTTCTATCAAATTTTGGACAAAATCCGTCATCGGGAAGTCTGTCTATCTGCATGTCCGCGGTCATGTGAACACTATAACTCAAAAACTTGAATAGCTAGATGGATAAAATTTGGTACACAGTTTTAACGTCATGAATGTAGGTCCGTATAAAATTTTGGGCAAAATCCGTCAAAAAGAGGAGTTCAAATTGCATATTTAATTTCTTTTAATCCGATTCTCATGCGCATGCGTACTGGTTGCAATCTGTTATAAAAATAAATCTGTAAATAAAATTTACAACAATAAATAATGTTTTCAAACATGAATTGTAACAATTTTTTTATTGTTGTAAATAAAATTCAAACCGAACTCATTATTTCAGCAAATCTTTTATTTACGCGCTTTTGCAATTGTTACGGTTGTGGCAGTATAAATTGTTTTCTTGGGAATTCAATTCCAAAGCAGAATTTTCGCTTTAGTATTCATTGCATTGCCTATTTTATCGCACCTGCTTCAAAGTAATATTTTTTTGAAACGTGGCAACAGATATTTGATTTCAGGTTTGTTTCTTTGTTTTACTTTCTCGCATACGAAGTATACAAAGAGAAAGTATTGTAATCGTCAAAAAAATTCGAACTCGAGATTTTGATGAATCTCCACTTAGAAAGTGTACGAGAAAGTTTAGGGGAGACTACTCCCGCTGGTTTTATATTGCGTGCACAATATCTCAAGAACTATTGAATATTTTTTCACAAAACTTTTACTGAATATGCATTGTGCTATGTTCTACAAATTGAACCACATTTTTTTGTACATATTTTCTCCAAAGAAGTTTTTTCGGGGGGTTAGAAAAATTGAAATTTTAACTATTTTTAACATTTTATTTTAAATTGGTAGATAAATAGAAATTAAATTTAAATGTTAATAAATTGAGGTTCAGTTTCTTAAACAGACTATTTGGTGTACTTAAATACCCAAAATATTGTTTTTAAATCAATACTTTATTTGTAATCATGCGCGCAAGGTGACTATCTAATTTTTTCTCTAAAAATTATACCCCTATTTATTACTCCCTCAAATAAATACATACCAATATAAAGGTTTGGAAATGTGTGTACTATAAGAGAAAGAACAGATATTTTTCTAGAAAAAAATTATTTTATAGAACTACGTTGTTTCAGAGATATAATGTATCGAATTTGACAGTTTTCCCTATTTTTTTGAGGTTGAAGAGTCGTATGCCCCCCTTAAAATAAAACCAAAAGAAACAAAAAAAAGCAATTGCGGGTTCTTTTCATTTACGTTAAGGAGATGCGACAGATGTTTACATCGTTGTCATGACGATAGGAATTGGTTTTGTTTCCATTCGCGTCACGGTGACGTCACAGAGATGACGTATTCCGGTTAGTTCGTTTGGAGCCCACTAGTGGCGTACTGTCTATGTGAAGCGCAATGTTAAAAAAGTTGCCATTAGGATCTATAGGAGTGAGACCTCTGATTCTTTTTCTCTGTGAGACAGATGAGACCAAGTTGTGCAACACAGAAAACCAGTTCGGATTTGCGTTTACTACTTTGTTTGCTTCCTATTTTAGACTGACGTGGTTAACGATGTTACGCAAATATTGCTCAATTTGCGAGGCCGAAATGACGGCATTATATATGGGCAAACATATCGTCGGTTATCCCTTTCACGCTAATTGTTTTAGCATTTTTACTTTCTCGTATACGAAGTATACAAAGAGAAAGTATTGTAATCGTCAAAAAATCCGAACTCGAGATTTTGACGAATCTCCACGTTTTAGACCTCCCTGAGTCCGAAAAACTCAATTTGGGAATTATGTCTGTCTGTCTGTGAACACGATAACTCGAAAACTGCTAGAAATACCGGGATGAAATTTGGTATGTGGTCTTGACACATAATTTGTAGGTTTCTGTCAAATTTTGGACAAAATCCGTCAACGGGAAGTCTGTCTGTCTGTATGTCCGCGGTCATGTGAACACTATAACTCAAAAACTTGAATAGCTAGATGGATAAAATTTGGCACACAGTTTCATCGTCATGAATGTAGGCCCGTATTAAATTTTGGGCTAAATCCGTCATAAAGGGGCGTTCAAATTGCACATTCAATTTCTTTTAATCCGATTCTCATGCGCAAAGTACTGGTAGCAATCTGTTATTGTTGTAAATTTTATTTACAACAATAAATAATGTTTTCAAACATAAGTTGTAACAATTTTTTTATTGTTGTAAATAAAATTCAAACCGATCTCATTATTTCAGGAAATCTTTTATTTACGCGCTTTTGCAATTGTTACGGTTGTGGTAGTATAAATTGTTTTCTTGGGCATTCAATTCCAAAGCAGAATTTTCGCTTTAGTATTCATTGCATTGCCTATTTTATCGCACCTGCTTCAAAGTAATATTTTTTTGAAACGTGGCAACAGATATTTGATTTCAGGTTTGTTTCTTTGTTTTACTTTCTCGTATACGAAATATACAAAGAGAAAGTATTGTAATCGTCAAAAAATTCGAACTCGAGATTTTAATGAAACTCCACGTTTTAGACCTCCCTGATTCCGAGAAACACAATTTTGGAATTATGTCTGTCTGTATGTCTGCGTGTCTTTGAACACGATAACTCGAAAACTATGAGAGCTACGGGGATGAAATTTGGTATGTGGTCTTTAAACATAATTTGTAGGTTTCTTTCAAATTTTGGGCAAAATCCTTCAACAGGAAGTCTGTCTGTTTGTATGTCCGCGGTCATGTGAACACTATAACTCAAAAACTTGAATAGCTAGATGGATTAAATTTGGTACACAGTTTTATCGTCATGATTGTAGGTCCGTATAAAATTTTGGGCCAAATCCGTCAAAGGGTTGACTGTCTGTCGGTCTGTATAATTTACTTTCGAAAAGAATCCGTCATCTCCACGCGCATGCGTACGGAAGCACTCTTCTGTGCGCGCTAAGGCTGTGGAGCGAATTGCGTTAGTTTGCCCTTGAGACGGCAAGAGCGTAAAATCGGTGCGCATCTCTTTGAATTTGATTCTTTACCTAGATATTTTTCAATCACTGTAATGAAAAACCTTCTGATAGTCATAGGATTCTGGGTAACAGTAGGTTCGAATTTTTTTATCCACGCGGGCGGAGGGGAAACAGCACCTTTCTGGGGAAGTATATGAGAAAGTTTAGGGGAGAAAACTCCCGCTGGTTTTACTACGCATGTGCGAAACGTAGCAGGTCTTTTCTTTCATAACTTAGAAGCCAGAAATATAGGTCAACTTATATAAAAATTCCAGTTCAATACGGTTAATATTCACGAAGTTATCGGCATGTCAAGAATTAAATTGCTTTCGATCTCTAAGAGAAACAAAATGATGAGGGTTCTTACGCATATTGATATTTTTTAAAATTGAATCTTCGAAAGTAATATTGAATTTCATGAAGGTTGGATATCTGAATACTGACGTATACTTATAAATTAAATACATAATTTAAATTGCATTTCAATGATAACTTATTCAGACGGAAAATAGCCCGTTTCTGTTCATTAGTTTCACTGTGAAACCACAAATTTCTTGAAAATAAAAAAAATTCTAAATTTTTTTTCCTTTACATATTTATGATCAGCTACATGTCTAATACTCGTTTTAGAAATAAATTTAGTAATTTTCAAAACAAAACATATAGTGAACTTGGAAGGATTATTCGAAGGAATATATTTAAACATTTCACTAAGATTAAAACATTATTATGTTTCTCAATAGAAACTTCTCGTTCTTAAAAATAAAATAAAACATTCTTTCTTTGTCTTTCATACCTTAAATAGCGTTTATTTTATTGTTTCTTTTAAATTTAATTTTCTGCATTTTAAATCTCTCTTTGATAGTTATTCTTGTTTATTTTAATTCGATTAATCCAGCCAAACAGCTTAGGTTAAACAACATACAGGATCTTAAAATTATTAGGCAAATGTAGCATATATATAAATAACATGATTTCTTTGTTGCAGACCATCCTGCCGACTGCTAAAATGTATTCGTTGTTGTAGTCGTTAAATAACAAAAACAGGCCGAGTTATTAAGTAATTTTCATTTATTATGAGAGAGCGGCAGACATACGTATATCTTAGTTGAAGTTTCAAGCCAAAAAGAGAACAGAAAATCCCTGCATTTCCTCAGGTACGGATTTAACAGATAGACACGTGAACAAAGTGAAGGGAATATTGGCTATTTTTAACAAATTACATAAGCGTTGTAGGGGAAAGTCTGGCGCCAAGGGGATTTTCTGTGGGCACGTGAAAGCGATTAAAATATTCTTTTAGTAATAAATATGCCAAAGCGAGAGATTTAATATACCTTCAGCGCCGGAAATAGAACGAAACTGGAGTTTAAGAAAAGTGATTTTGGAATACATTAAGACTTTAAAATATATACTATTAGAATTTGAAATAAAATTAAGTTTAATTATTACATAAACATAATATAAAATAAAAGTAGCTCAAGATTTCGTAGGTCACATTTAAATGGAAGAAACTGATAAGGCTAGAAAATGTATTTTAAGTAATACGATAGCAAGCATGAGTTTAATATGATAAGAATAAAAAAAATGATCGGACGCATATTTCGAGTATATATAAATAAATCACTTATTTTCATTTCCCAGGGAATGATCATGTTTAATATTAACCATATATTTTAAACTATTTAGAACAAAATTTATGTTCATTTAATTAATTATAATTTAATTTAAACTGCGCTTTTAAAGTAAAAGGTAGGAAATGCTATGTCTCCAAAATTATAAATTTTCTGCATTATATAAAAATTCATTGAAATTTGCTGTAAAATCTATTTTGAAATGAATCAGGGAACAAATTATAATTACATGCAAAAAATTTTTTTGGTGTATGTATACATTTGTTTATCAGTGAACTGACATAACTGAATGAATGCTAGAATTATGCGTGGTGGGGCTTGCAGCCCCAATGAACCACAAGCATCTCCTATCAACCAGGGAACATATTTAAAGTAAATTTAATTGTCTAAAATCTTTTACGAATAACTTTTGCAAACATTTACCAGATTATATTTTTTCTTAAATGGAAGTAATGTAAATTGAAAAATAATAAATCATTAAATTCTTGATTGTATGAAAAGTATTTTGCCTGCATAAATTTAATCTCGAAACGGAAAATAAGGAGTAATTAGAAAACAGTGATTAATAATTGCAACTAATCAAATCAAATAAATTTTGTCAGAATTGATTAAAATTTTCGAGAAAGTTTTAATATAAAAAAATCATATGTTTATGAAATTACACAAAAATCTATTAAAGTATATATAATTTAATATTAAACATACGTATAACATTAAAGTTATAATTGGCAGTGAAAATCATTTTCTGAAATCCTCAGTATTTTAAAAATAAAATATAGAGCTAATATGGTATACTTATTTTTCCATGGTCGCTATACGGAAACACAAGTTCGCTTTGCACAAAGAACACGTATTTAAGACCATTAAAAACTATAAAATTTCATAATAAAATTTTCTGATTTTTCTATCATAATACTTTTTATACTTGTTAAAAACAAGAATTTAACTTACCGTGTAGTGGGAATTCAAAATCTTGCCTTACACGGGACTTTTTCTTGACATCTGTCCGACATTCAACCAACACAAACAAAATAAATAGAAGACAATAATTCAATATTGAAGCCATCTTTTCTACGTTGATTTTCTACGGTGAAAATTTTCCAAAAATGCTTCAGGAAATCCTGTCTAATTTAATACTCATTAATTATTTAGCTGTGTTCCGAGTGTCATTTTTGGAGATTCAAATCGCTCGGAGCGCAGTGATGAGTAGACGCCTTCTAGCAGACGAATTCGGAACTACAGCTGTCAACTCTATCACACCTGTTGTTTACTTTCAGATGCACATCATTAATATAAGATTATATTAAAAATATTTTGTTCCATATAATCGGAAATGCCAATTGATAAAGCAGGATTCACAAAAAGTTTTGACCAGTTCTTGAGATAATTCCTTACAGAAAAATTTTGTTGTTCTATTGATGGAAGACAGCGGCAACTGTGAAAAGAGCAGACGATTTCTTGCCTCACTCTCTTCTTTTTCCACTCGACTTGGAACAAGTTATTTTTGGAGCGCAATTTGCGCTGCTTTTAAAATCGAAAATGAAGGAGTGAGTTGTGTTAACTAAAGTATTTCAATTTTTTGTAGTTAAATAGATGTATTTTCTTCAGATATATTTACATTATTCATCAGTTTCTGCGAAAATAATAAACATACGGTTTTCAGACAAAAAAGAAAGAAAGAAAAAAAACACCTTATCTTTTCTGTATTTTCTTTTAATTACTTGCAATAACCGTTGAGTTTATTATTATTAACAGAGGGAATAATTACTTAAGATAAGGGATAATTGAGTTGAGAGATTAGAGAATCATGACGAGGTGAATAATTAAGATGAGAAGTAAGATATAATTCAGGTGATAATTATTTAATCATATAATTGTGTAAAAACCACATAAATACGCCAATAAAATAAATATTATTTAATGCTACTAATGTTTTTGACAACTCTTCGTAGAATTGTAATTCTGTTCCAATTCATTCTTTATACACGTCATGCAAATTAGATCTTTTATGAACTTTTAAAAAGAGTATTTTGGAATAAATTTCTTTTTTTTTTCATGCTGGAAGAAAGTACTCTTTGGTTTTGACGATAATTCTTTAATATAATTAATTTTTTTTATTTATATGTAGATTAGTATTTATATCATAAAAAAGAGAGAATATTTTACGAATAAATATTTAAAAATATGTTTGCAAATTTTTATAATGGTCTTATTAAAAGGATTTTAATTCTTAAATATTAACTAAAGAATTTTAATTCTTGAATATTAATTAAAGAATTTTTATTCATTAAACAAATCTTAGTCTAAAAGCACTACAAATATGTCAGTAAAACGTTGAAGCAAAATAAACCTTTCTTAAACTAAACTTTAAAAAAAAATCTCACTTTCGGAATTGCATTTTCAATTAATTGAGTTTGCTTTAATGAAATCTCTCATGCAAGCACCTTACTAATTTTCTACAGTTATTATTGGCATATATTTTCAAAACTTCCGTAGCATTTTGCTGTGTTCGAATTTAAAAAATTAAAATAAAAACTTGCGCTTTTATTTTTCTATCAAAATTTTATGATTTCTTTTGTTGAATATGTTATGTATATTTCTGTATATTTTAACAGAAATAAAAAGTAATGACTGATCTCGAACTTTACAGCAGCCTCAAGCGAAGTGGGAAAAAAGTCACTGGGGTGTTTCGATCTTGATTTCGAAATATGTAGGCCGAGAGCAGCCGCCTTCTCGTGCCGGGAGGCCCATACTAAGTATGGTTTTCGGCGAATGAGGAAGAAATCGACTATCGGCGACAGAAACCTGTTCATTCATCGGGACGTGTGGGCAAGTCGTGTCGTAACATCCCCCTCCCCCGCGCAGAACGAACTCGCATTTCATTGAGAGATATTTTACTTTTTTATGCGGAAGTAAAAGGTAGTCTCGCAAAAGTGATAATAATATAGAAGAGCTTCAATAATCCGGACGTAAGTGGTCTTGAAAGCTGATATATCGGATTGACTGAAGCGAAAAGAATTTTGTCGTAGACTTACGTCTCTCCATGATGGTCTAATGGTGTGTCGGGAAAGGAAAAAAATATGACGCATTTCGTGGTATTTTTAAACGTTTTCAGCTCCGCAACCAAATAACATGGAGAGCTTGTTTTAGTTTCATTTAACAGAGGAAGGTGGACATTGAAGATTGCAAAAAATAATTTTTTATTTGGGATTGCGGTTTAGTCACAGTCGAGCTGCAAAGTTGGTGAAAATCATTAAAAATTTTGATGACGTCACAGCGACCGATGCGTGCGCACGCAGACAGAGGCAATTCAGTCATCGATCTGAAGTTCACGCGATATATTACTCAAGAATAGTTGAATTGCGTCGAATTTCGTGCTAAAGTTAAACGCTTATACTTAGCTCCGCAACCAAATAACATAGAGAGTTGGTTTTATTTTATTTAACAGAGAAAGGTGGACATTGAAGATTGCAAAAAGAATTTTAGATTTTGGAATTACGGTTTAACCACAGTCGAGTTGCAAAGTTGGTGAAAATCATTAAAAATTTTGATGACGTCACAGCCACCGATGCGCGCGCACGCAGACTGAGGCAATTCGGTAATCGATCTGACGTTCACGCGAAATATTACTCAAGAATTTTTGAATTGCATCGAATTTCGTGATAAAGTTAAATGCGTATAGCTCCGCAACCAAATAACATAGAGAGTTGGTTTTATTTTATTTAACAGAGAAAGGTGGACATTGAAGATTGCAAAAAGAATTTTAGATTTTGGAATTACGGTTTAACCACAGTCGAGTTGCAAAGTTGGTGAAAATCATTAAAAAGTTTGATGACGTCACAGCCACCGATGCGCGCGCACGCGCATTAAGGCAATTCAGTCATCGATCTGACGTTCACGCGAAATATTACTCAAGAATTGTTGAATTGCGTCGAATTTCGTGCTAAAGTTAAACGCTTATACTTAGCTCTGCAACCAAATAACATAGAGAGTTGGTTTTATTTTTCTTTAACAAAGAAAGGTAGACATTGAAGATTGCAAAAATAATTTTAGAATTTTTAATTACGTTTTATTCACAGTCGAGTTGCAAAGTTAGTGAAAATCATGAAGAATTTTACATAGATAGAGTCACATAGTCACACTAGACTAATAGTCACTTTAGATTATAGAGTTAATAGTCACATAGAGCTACTTTCACAAAAAAGTCACAGTTGAATAAGGTAAGTAAGTCTACGCCCCTCAATCCCAGCGGCGGTTTCGCAGAGACAGCCTCCCGTCGATTTTTTAAAGTAGAAAGTTGCGAGTTAAACATTTGGCTATGAAATAAAGCTTAAATTTCGCTTAGAGAGTAGTCGAGATTTTTTTTCTAATTATAGTTGCCATAATTTATGTCATTGTATAATAAATAATATATGTGACTTGTAAATATGAATAGTAAAATAAATAAGTATATATAGATACTGGCTGTAGAATACAATTTCAGAACTACTTTAATTTTTGTTTAAAATTATAGTTCAACCGAACTACTTTAAATTTTGTTCAAAAAATATTTTGCAGTTATGATGACTTTTTCGAATTAATTCAGTATTTTTTATGATTTCCTGAAAAAAAAAACCTTGAAGTTCACCACATAAAGTTGAGATGAAAGCGATGTGAAAAAAAAAGTTTGAAAAGCCTCATTACGCAGATAAATTGAAAAATATGGTTAATTCAGAAAGGCAGATATCTGTTTTCGGGAAATATACTTTGTCCTCAATGCTATAAAATAATACAAGTAAGAAGATGAAAACAAACAAACAAATTCGACGGGAGACTGTCTCTGCTAAACTGCCGCTGGGATTGAGGGGCGTAGACTTACTTACCTTATTCAACTGTGACTTTTTGTGACTAAAGTAGCTCTATGTGACTATTAACTCTATAGTCTATAGTCACTATTAGTCTAGTGTGTCTATGTGACTCTATCTATGTAAAATTCTTCATGATTTTCACCAACTTTGCAACTCGACTGTGACTAAACCGTACTTACAAATTCTAAAATTATTTTTGCAGTCTTCAATGTCTACCTTTCTTTGTTAAAGAAAAATAAAACCAACTCTCTATGTTATTTGGATGCGGAGCTATAAGCGTTTAACTTTAGCACGAAATTCGACGTAATTCAACAATTCTTGAGTAATATTTCGCGCGATCGATGAATCAGTTGCCTTAGTCTTCCTGCGCGCGCATCGGTCGCTATGACGTCATCAAAGTTTTAAGTGATTTTCACCAACTTTGCAGCTCGACTGCGGCTAAACCTAATCCCAAATTATAAAATTCTTTTTGCAATCTTCAATGTCCACCTTTTTCTGTTAAATGAAACTGAAATCAACTCTCTCTGTTATTTGGTTGAGGAATTATAAGCGTTCAACTTTAGCGCGAAAAGCATCATAATTTTTTCCTTTCCCGACACACCATTATACCATTATGGAGAGACGTAAGTCTACGTCAAATGCACAGAAATAATCGCGAAGGTTCGCGAGACTTTTTTGCAACAATACTCCAACTTTTTTCTTTTAACCCTTCCCAAGAAGGCCAGTGATTAATTTTTTGATTACTAAAACTAAAATTAATGAGCATTAACAGTATTAATTACGAGATTGTTTACCTGTGTCTGTCAAGCTTATTGCGTCCAAATTCGAAGGTGCGAATATTGCGGTTATCAGGAGGATTAACTTTAATAAAGAACACAAGTGTGGCCTACAAAGAGAGTTCTGAATCTCAAAACATGTCAGAATTACATTCTGTAGCTAGATGCAAAATAATAATGGATGTTCATGCCTTAACCGAAAAAATCGTTATCTAGAATGGCTTCCCCCCCCTTTAGTTTGGTTAACCAGGGTTGTATTGTATTTCAATATACCTTGAAAAAAATTTCGAAAGTCTTGATACTTTTCACATACCGTATATATATATTAACAAAAGAACTTCATAAAAGAAAAACCAAAACAACGAAAAGGAACCAAAACAGCAAAAAGGAACAAAAAGCCAACGTCCAAGACGCGCCATCAGCAAGGGAAATCCCGAACGGGCGTATATGTAAATAAATTCGGTGTTTTCTAATCACAAACTCTAGCAATAATGCTAAAAAGAGTTTGTTTCCCCGGAACACAGAACAAAAACCCTTTTGAACTATGTTCGTGCCGCGTGCTTCTGATCTGATTCCTTTGTCTCTCCTCTAGTTGATTTTTGGGTGAGTTTTGACACCTTTTTCCTCATTTTTGTTTCGCTTTGTTGGTTATGAGGTTGGGTTTCATGTGTTTTATTTCAAATGGACCTGGGCTTTTTATTTTTATTTCTTTCATTTGGGCTTTTGCTGTGTTTCCTTCTCTCAAACTTTGGTTTTTTTGTTCGGTGTTCCGGGGAAACAAACTCTTTTTAGCATTATTTCTAGAGTTTCTGATTAGAAAACACCGAATTTATTTATATATACGCTCGTTCGGGATTCCCCTTGCTGATGACGCGTCCCGGACGTTCGCGTTTTGTTTCTTTTTGTTTTTTTGGTCCTTTTCGTTGTTTTGGTTTTTCTTTTATGAAGTTCTTTTGTTAATATTTCTCACTTTTCGGTTGTACTGCTGCATTGGCGCAAACACCACATTATCTTTTCTTTCTCCTTCTCTCTAAACTGGTTCACTACTTGCTACTTAAATTGCTGTACGACATTCAAGTTGTCATATGTATTTCTGATTGAACAGCCAAACGATGATTGGTCTTGAGCATATTTTCTGTTCTATATACTCTATAGTACTTTAACAAGAGCTCTGAAAGACGCCAGTTGGTTAACTTCTTCTTCGAGAAGATCGAAGTTCATACAAACATATATTAAATCTTTTCTTTCTCCTTTTCGCTAAACTGGTTCACTACTTGCTGCTTAAACTGCTGTATGACATTCAATTTGTCATACGTATTTCTGATTAAACAGCCAAACGACGACTAGTCATCGCAATGCAATAATAAATGTCCAACTGATAAAATTGGGTTCCCAGATTAACAAGAAATAAATATCCAGGGTTAGGTAGATAACGTGGATGTTTCAAGTCGGCCATTTACTTGAAGTATAGCCATGCCATTTGTCCTAAACCTGTTTTTTTCCCACCCATTTTAATCGAAAAATACAGGCACGCCATTCACAAGGACGCTAACTCTGAACTAAGGAAGGAGGGAGCAATCTTCTTTCCCTCTCTACAGCTGCTTGTCAATAGCTCTTCGATTTCCCCCAGTCAGCAGATTTTAATTTATGCTACCCTCGAAGTGAGACTTCAATCTACGCAAGTTATTGTTCTTTTCGCTAGCCTCTTTCAGCATGCCTCTGATTTTTCGTTCCGATTTCAGTCCAGACGGAATTCCAACCATGGCAAGCCGTATGGCTCATTTCCATAGATTCTTATCGGTTTTTACTTCTCGCGTTCCAATACAAGTTGTCTGTGAAGTGAATGGCCGGCTTTAGAAACATATCAGGATCAGCTTTGGAGAGAGGGACAGGTGTGCGAGTGGGGGGTATTCTGGTCTATTGCTCACAGCATTAGCATTTCAGTCGGCGTACTGCTATCGTGGACCTTAAGCCGTCAATTCATCTGTATTTCCTTTCATCCATTTGTCTCAAGACTGGTTTCCCCCCCCCACACACACCAATTCAAATAGAAAAATCAGGCACGTCCATTCATCTGAAGTTCCAAAGTGAGCTGGCAGTAGGGGAGTGCGATCTTCTTTCCCCCTCTACAGCTGCTCTTTGATACCCCTATACCTTCCCCCACTCCGCGGATTTCAGATGTGCTACCCTCGTAGCAGGGTGTCGATCCAGTCAATCTTTTGATCTTGCCGCTACCCTCGCAAAGGGTCTTTCAAAAAAATTGGCGTATGAACGGCCGGATTTAAGATTGTTTGAAAATCCGATTTCTACTAGCCATTCTCCTAATTTTCATCAGTTTTCGACCTTCAAGATTGTTTTTTCCTTATCGTGTTCCAAAATGGAAATTTTGGATTTGAGATGAATGCCCCACTTTAGAAGAGCGTGTTGAGTTTTGTCGCAGATGTTCCCTCGCCTAACACAATCTTTCGTTGGGGAAATTTTTGTTCAATGCTCCAGAAAATGTGGAAAAGTTTGAAGTAGTGATGTTACGAAATGTAAGCCGGTATGCTCGGAGACAGCTGCGGAACTCCAACGCATAAAGTCGGCCATTCACTTCACAGATAAACTGGACATTTTGGAACGCGAGAATGAAAAAGCCATCAAAATCTATAAAATCAGCCAAATGGCTTGTGGTGGTTGGAATTCCGTTTGGACTGAAATCGGAGCGTAAACGCTGGAGTTTAAAATCTCGCTTTAGAGGGACCCTGAAAGAGGCTAGCGAAAAGAACAATGCCTTGCATAGATTGAAGCCTCGCTTTGAGGGTAGCGTAAATTAAAATCTACTGACTGGGGAAAATCGAAGAGCGATTGACAAGCAGCTGTAGAGAGGGAAAGAAGATAGCAGACTCTACCTTCGTTTAGAGTTAGCGTCCTTTTAAATAAAGTGAATGACGTGCCTGTATTTTTCGATTAAAATGGGTGAAAAAAAACGGGCTTAGGACAAATGGCATGGCTATATTTCAAGTAAATGGCCGACATAAGAGAAAACGGACATTATTTGGATGATGTGATTTTCAGGTCACGAATATCATTAAATGCTATGAAATCACGAATGTTTATCGGTCAGTAATTTTTATTTCTTGTCAAAACTAATGACTTTATGATTATTTCAAAAGCATTCCATTATTTGCCCCACCCTGCACAATCAGCAGTTAATGTTTGTATCTTGTATGTAGTCAAAAATGCAAATGATGGCTAGCACTCAATATGGCAGTTAAAGTTACATTAAGGTCACGCTAAGCCTGCAATACAGTTTCTGCTCCGACTAAAAAGAACTAAAAAATTTAAAGTAGATTCAAATCTCAACAAGATTAGAAATATAGTAATCTGGTAATGTTTAAGCTTTGATTCGTCTGTCTTTATATCATTTAAAGCAATTTACTCTTAATTTTAAAAAAAATGTAGCACCAGAGATGTAAAAAAATGTACCAGCGATAGCACACAAAAATGTATTTAATATAGTCACAACGTGGATGTGTATACATGCAGTAACTGAAACAATTTTCATGGTTTACAATTACATTTGTTTATAATTGCAATTACATTTTAGTTGCAAATGTATTTAGTTACAATACAT
>BGPR01008136.1:0-31128 GCA_013235015.1 Araneus ventricosus
GAAATCAGTTTATGTAAAGATGATAGCACAATAAAAGATAATTATCTTTTGTCTCTGTTTTAAAAAGATCCGATTTTAATATTACACTCCGGAGACAGTCCTTCTTTATTAATCCAATAAATCAATGATATCCAGGAAAAAACTAACTATTTTATAAAAAAAAATTTGAACCATTTTCCATCTTTTTACTAAATATAAAACTCGCACTTTAAAGAAAACTATACCGCCTTTTTCTTAATGTTGAAATTTTAACGTTTATAAACAAAACTAGCTGCATGACCCGGCGTTGCACGGGTAATCTTGAATAAGGGATATTCCCGGACGGAGAGAAGTGAGATCACGTGAGGCCTTCGGATCCATATTTTTTCATATGCCGGCTCCGTTTTTTTTTCAACAAATATTGTCACTTACTTTCTCCAAGAAATGTAAATATTCTTTCAAATCTAGTCTTTTTATTACTAATTTTCATATGCCCGCCTCCGATTTATTTTTTTTTACATATATTATCGCTAACGTAAACGTTACGTTCCCCCCCAAAACGTATTCTCTTTTCTTTGTTCTTCTGTTTCTTCGGCTCTTCTCTGCTGGCTACGTTGTGCCATGTCTGACAATCGGCTATTTCTTTGTTCTTCTGTTTCTTCCGCTCTTCTGTTCTGGCCACGTTGTGCCATAGTTGACAATCGGCGGCTTCTTTCTTCTTCAGTTTCAACAACTCTCCTTTCACGTTTTCTAATTGCCTCCCGTCTACTGACAACATCCCCTGTAATTCCTCTTTTTCTTTTAGGCATCGGGAAAAAGCGAGAATTGAACAAAGCAAAAATAGTAACTTCCAAATATCAGCTTAAAATAGAAGCTTCTACAAATATTTAAACTTGATCAAATCAATGAATAATGATTAAAATCACTAACATAACTAATCTACATCTTTCGGCACATAACTTGACAGAAACAAAACACCCCTTTTAATTTCGTTAAAATGATTTTGTTTTACGTTATATCACGGGATAAAAAAAAGAATTTATATACTTTCAACAATACATTTTTTATTTCTGTCAGCGTCACTTTTTTATTGTTATTGTAACAATGTTCTTTAAAGTAAACAACTTCAACAATAAAAAATATTTTGAATTGCGCTGTAACAATGAAAAGTATTGTTATAAAGTATCCGAAACAATGAAAAGTATTGTTGTAAATTAGTTTTTAATTAATATCTTTTTTACTAATTGTAATTTCGGAATTTAAATGGCCAAAATGGATTCCTTGGATTATTCCCCATCTTTTGGTACTTTCCGCTCGCTTCTCCGTTCGGCGGTTCGTGAGAAGATAGAAGGACATACATACATACGTTTGTTTACCTTCGAATTTTAATAGGATAGACTAGCTGTATGGCCCGGCGTTGCACGGGCTAAATCGAATAATACCTGAGGCCACGTGACACATGCCTAATGTGTGTTATAATATTGTTGAAGTGTGTTGTATTAGTGTTTTCACCTCCTGCTTCAGCTGGGTGTAGATGAGAGGTCCTGTGATAAATTTGGCCATGAATTCTGAAGCAATACGCTCCTCTCCCTGTAGACGGTACAATCTGTGCACCCATTGAAGCACTGGTACGACCTTATGTTATTTTTGAAATGCACTGATAATTCATCGGAGCCATCCATCAATCCTTTCATTTCCACTGGTTAAACTGCTGCTCAATTATATTTCCATTATGACAACAATGAGTATAAATTCCTCTGGTATTCTTTTCATCCCGGAAATACAACCCTCCGCATTTCAGACAGAGATTGTCCATTTCTCCACAGTTGTGTTCTTCAGTTCAGAACAGTTCTAGCTGCATAAAAAGTTTGTATCTGATGGTGATTTTGTCCTTCAATAACATTTAGACGGCGTTCTCTTGCATGTTGTAGCATGGCTGACAATCGGCTATTTCTTTGTTCGTCTGTTCCTTCGGCTCTTCTCTCCTAGCCACGTTGTGCCATTATTGCCAATCGGCTATTTCTTTGTTCTTCTGGTTTCTTCTTCGGTTTTTCTAGTTGGCTACGCGTTGTCCCATTACTGGACGTCGGCTGCTTTCTTTGTTCGTCTGTTTCTTCGGTCTTCTTCCTTACCGTTGTGCCATTCTGACAATCGGCTATTACTTTGGTTCTTCTGTTTCTTTTCGTATCTTTTCTTCTCTGCTATTATCGTTGTCCCTACTGCCATGAACTCTATTACTTTTTTTGTTCTTCTGTTTCTTCTTTGGCTCTTCTCATACATGTTGTCCCATTACTGCCAATCGTCTATTTCTTTGTTCTTCTGTTTCTTCGTCTCTTCTCTCCAGCCCACGTTGTGCCATTATTGCCAATCGGCTATTTCTTTGTTCTTCTGTTTCTTCGACTCTTCTCTGCTGGCTGCGTTGTGCCATAGTTGACAATCGGCGGCTTCTTTCTTCTTCAGTTTCAACAACTCTCCTTTCACGTTTTCTAATTGCCTCCCGTTTACTGGCAGCATCCCCTGTAATTCCTCTTTTTCTTTTAGACATCGGAAAAAGCGAGAATTGAACAAAGCAAAAATAGTAACTTCCAAATATCAGCTTAAAATAGAAGCTTCCACAAATATTTAAAATATTATCAAATCAATGAATAATGATTAAAATCACTAACATAACTAATCTATATCTTTCGGCACATAACTTTACAGAAACAAAACACGCCTGTAAATTCGTTAAAATGATTCTGTTCAAGTGGCACGCTATCTCGGGATAAAAAAAAGAATTTATACACTTTCAACAATACATTTTTTTTATTTCTGTCAGCGTCACTTTTTTATTGTTGTTGTAACAATGTTCCTTAAAGTAAACGACTTCAACAATAAAATAAATTTTGAATTGCGCTGTAACAATGAAAAGTATTGTTATAAAGTATCCCAAACAATGAAAAGCATTGTTGTCAGTTAGTTTTTAATTAATATCTTTTTCACTAATTAAAATTTCGAAATTTAAATGGCCGAAATGGCTTCCCTGGATTATTCCCCATCTTTTGGTACCTTCCGCGCGCTTCTCCGTTCGGCGGTTCGTGAGAAGATAGAGGGACATACATACATACATACATACATACGTTTGTTTACCTTCGAATTTTAATAGAGTAGATTAAACCTAAAAAACATTCAATGTTTGTTGAAAAATAATAAATTCATTTTTGTCCTATTTTAAAAGTAATTACTTTTGAACCCTAATTTCATAATTTATTCTACTAGCAAAGCGTAGTTAATAGCGAAAATCGCTCTCTCTTTGATTTCAAATCATGTTCTCAACACAAAATTTAAAAAAATAATGAAATCAAGAAAAGAGTTTAAAATAAATCGTATACGAATCGAATCGAACGTTGCATTAGCGAAATCTATCATCTTCTCTCAGAGTTTATCTGGCCGAATGGTTAGAGCGTCCGCTTAGCAAGCACTAGGTCGCGAGCTCTAATCCAAGGTTGTGTTCGTACTTTGTTTTTGCTATGCTTGCAATGAGTTTGACGTGGCAAGCTTGCTGCAAGTTCGTCGCGTGGTGACTTCGAAGCTTGCGTTAACTTGTGGCAAGCTTGTTTCACACTTGCACTCTTGTCGTGTCAACCTTGCAGATTTGCAGTGCAAGACTGCTTCAAATTAAATTTGCTATCTGGGTCAAAACAGGAGGGGTGATTCACAGTAAGACGTCTTAAACCGCGATGGGTGGGTGTGAACTGTGATATAATACGAGACGAGGTGGGGGTAGGGTGATGTGCGCGGTTAAGCGTGGTGAAGATTTCCCCCGAGTGGGTTGTGGTGATGCCCCCCTATGTGGGGAAGGTAGTTCATGCTTTTGATGGCACCATTTGTTGAAATTATATAGAACTAAAAAAATAAAACCTCGCAAAATTATATTAATAAGAAAAGAAATTAAAATAAAAAAACGGTTTTGCGTACATTTTATACAAGTGACTGAATCACACCTTTTTGACAGTAGTATTCATCACTGGTATTTGTGATTTTTTGATATTGCGTAGAAAATAACACTTCATCGAATATTCGCCATCCCTTTTTCAGGAATGGCGCTAGAGTTTGCCCGACGGGGGGGCACGATCTCCCCGACGGGGGGGGGACGAGTGTAATGAAATTGATCTCAAATTTTCGCCAGAATATTATTTATCAACTACAGTTGAATACCCCGTACAAAAATTTTCCCCGAAGGGATACAAAATTTTTCCCCGACGGGGGGGCACAGCATCCCCGACAGGGGGGCCCTGGCCCCCCCGGTCCCCCCTCTGGCGCCACCCCTGCCCTTTGTTGTTTCAGATCCGTTTCGTTCGGTCCGGACGGATCCGTACCTACCGTCCGTGTTCGAATCCGTTTTAACTACCGTATCCGGGTGCGATCCAGATTAAGTCGTTCCTTTTGCGAATCCGTTCCGAAGACCCGTCTTGAGTGAACGACATATCACTAGTGTTGTGTTGTAGCACATTATTAATTCTACAAAAGAAAAAACAATGATGTAATCAAGCAATACGCTACAAATTTGTAAGTGAGAAGAATGTATTAAAATGGATAATTATCAGTAGATTTGTTTCTAAATGTGATTTTTATATGGAATTTAGGATTGTCTGCTTATGATAATGTGCATGCTCTAATTCTGCAAGTTTTTTTGCATCATTAATGTATAGGATTAAGCAGAACTTGCCTACTTTTTATGAAATATAAACGCTAATATTTTGACACCTGAGAATCGATTAAATAACAAATAAATGTAATTGTTTATGGTTTCAATTTGAAGAAATTGCTTATATCCTTTTATTGTGAAGGTAATTGTGTGTAGACTTGTCACGTGGCCGGATGGGTAATAATAATCGAATATTTGATGCTTTCTCATCTTTAATTCGATAATTGTTTTACTTCCAATAATTTAGCTTAATCTCATCGTATATATGATATTTTATTAATTCCCCCTAAATATTCATATGATATAGATATTTTAGAGATGTGCCATGTTTATTTATATATTAGTATTTTGTGAAATTTTTGAATAAACCTATATGTGTGTGCTATTTATTAATTTATTTAAGCATTGATGCCAAATTCTTTTTAAGTGACATTTTTGTATCTCATATTGAAGTAAAATAGAAATGAAGCGGTGAATTTTTTGTTTTGTTTTAATGCTGATTTTGGAGAAATTTCTTTTTATATGAATTTGAATATGATTAGTGAATTTAATCAGAATGTGAATTTCCATAAATGAAACCATTCATTTAATTCTTGTTTGTATTAATTTTTTTTATCTTTTAGAACAATAAAAATTTATCGTGGTGAACATAGTAGCTTAATATTTTATACTTTAACATATATTTTTTCAAAAAATTCATTGCTTATTTTTGAATAATTGTCTAAATTAAAGATTTATTATTTATGCAGATTTTTAATGAATCTAAATATTTATTTGTAATGGGTTGAGAAACAGTGCTGTTACATTTTTCCTCATGTGATGGGCTGAGTTCAAAGTATTTAACTAAGGTAAATGCTCCAGCAGTGGGCCGCTTACGGGTATTTCCTCAACTTTAGAGAAGTTTTGCTATTCTATATTTTTTATGGTTGTTCAAACTCTTTTCTAAAATAATAATCACCTGAAATATCAAAATAACTGTCATATAATTTTTTCAAAATTAAAAAAATTAGATCACTCCTATGCACCAGAAGTGGACATAGCAAACTTTTGATGTACCAGTAGTGGGCATACCAAAAGTGGGCCACCCAGATTTGTCAAATGAGATTTGTAGGTTGGCACATTTTCTTAGTAGCCACAATCAGTCAGGAGTAAGTTTACTTGATATTCTTTTATGTATGGTATTTTAGTAATATTTTAAATACTTTAATTCCAGTAATAAGAAATGAGGAACCCTCTTCATTTTAAGATTGCTTCATAGAAATAAAAAGTCATTCCAGAACATGACAATGACAAATTCGAAAGATATTCAGTGGATAAATTAAAATTATTGGAAGTAAATTCGTGCTTTGGTAATGAACTTCTAATTAAAAAAATGCAGAAAAATTTCCAAGACTAGCAAATTCAGCAAGAAAATATCTTTCAGCTCCTAGGAGCACAGTATATAGTGAGTGTTTATTTTCTGAAGCTGGTAATGTATATGTGTGTGAAACCAAATGGAAGACTTCCTCCTGAAAATGCTGATATGATGCAAGAAAAATGATTGTTCTTGCATCATAATTTCAGGTTTTAAAATGATATTAACATTATTAAATACACTTATATACTATGCAACTTTTAAAGTGGATGAATGTTAGGAGATTATTTCATAATAAATGTAATGAAATATAATTCTGCAATTGTTAAATATGTTTAAAAGCCAGATTTCTTAAAAATTGTTATCCTGAATTTATTCAACTGAATATCTTTATTAGTATTCAGCCAGGCCGAATATTAACTGAATATTCGTTACACCCCTAATAACTAGTGTATACTCTTTTAGTAGGTAGATCACATGTATGCATGAATACAAAATTAATTTAGAGATATCATTTTTATCTTTGAATTATTGTTGATCCAGATCATCCTTGAATTTTTTGAAAAAGTTATATTTGTTGATTTAAGAAGTGTTTTTATTATTCATTTTTATATAAACTGTGCTCATTATGGATAAAAATGTTTGTTTATGCTCAATATGAATTATTCTTTATGCTCCATTCTTTTTTATAGTAAATTTCTGTGTATTATAAGTTGATAAAATGGCATCTGTGGCCATGTTGTCTCCTCCTATGAAAAAAGAGCCAGATGTGTTGGCAAGAACTTCTTTGCTTCCAAAACGAAAGCCAGTTTTATCCAGCATTGCGACACGAGCTCGTTTTGTAAAGCCTCGACCAAATGTGTCTGCTAACAAAGCTTCTAAAGAATCTTTACCTCCACCCTCAGAGAAGTAAATTTTCATTCTTGTAATATTATCATATTTAAAGATTCTCAATCCTTTGTGTTTTGATTGAAACAGTAACATTCACTATTCTCTACCTCCTCAATCCTGAGACCAACCGTGAATTATTAAATTCATTAATTTTTATGTTAATTGATTCTAATTATGTCAAAACAATTTAGAAAAATGGAAAAAAAATATTTCATTTTTTTTTATTTTGAAAAAATTTGGATTTTGGCATACACTGTAGTAAATATCAAATTTATATATATTTACATTGTTCTAAATCTAGTCTATCTAATCATTTCTATTAATATGGTGGAAATTTTAAAAAATGTTGAAAGTTTAGTCTCTCCCATAGGCAAAGCCAGGACTGAGGAAATTAAATGTCCGAGTTAATTATTTCTGTTTATTATTATTTTTTGTGTTAGGTTTATAAAATGTTTTATATATAGATTCTTAGAAACATTCTAGCATAATTTTTCAAAGCTTCTAGACCATTTTCCAAATATGACTATACATTATATACACATTATTTTAGATGATTTTGTGTAGAATATCAATTTGTTACATGGTTCAGATTTAAAAAAGGTTCAGTCCCTCATTATTATAATTTTGTTTATATTAGCCATATAATAACATAATTTATACATGTATGGTGTAATGTTTTAATGTAACAATTTCTTTTTGTTCCATATTAGATCTTTCCAAGTTCAGGTAGGATACTGAGATCATTAGAAGTAAATTGAGTTATGAAATTGTCTTTCAATTCTATTTAAGCATGTAATGTTGCATTTTCCGACAGAATATTATCTACAATTCTTATAAGCCTAAACACATTCAATGACCTTATTTGTTTCTTTATCTGAGTCCTGATTGCAAATCTTATAAAAGAAGCAGTTAGAAACAAAAGAAAACTTTTTCTCGTTTTAGTATTTTTTTTTTCTTAATAAAATGCCTTGAGATCATTTTCTCTAATTTTGACCTTTTTTTTTTCTTTTACAGCACAAAAGTTGATGATAATGTGCCATCACAACCAGTTGAGAAGGAATCTCAAACATTACAGAGGCCAGCAATACCAAAGAGAGCAGCAGCAATTCCTGCTCCTTCCAGAGCTCGATTTCAGAGAGCCAAGCCAAACATTGGCTCAATAATGAATAAATCTGCTAAAGATGTTCAGTCATTGGAAGAAAAGTGAGTGTCTTAAGTTTCTGGCTGAGTGCTGAAAATGAAAATTATTATACTAGTTTCTGAGAAAAAAGCTATGGGAAGTTTTTAAAATTTTTGAAAAATTCTATATAAATACAATGAAAATTTCATAAATTTTTATTTTATATCTGTTAATAAAGAAAATAGGCAAAAAACTGAGGTTAATATGCAAGCCAAATAAATGACTATACTATTTAATATATTAAAAGAGTCGGTTATAAGTTTAGACATCCGTATTAGCATGTTAATCGCCATGTGAAGCAAGTGTGTCCACAGTTAATGAATTTGTTCAGGCCATATGAATCATGTATGCTTCACATGAAATCTTTTGATTTTTTTTATCCGTAGCTCAGCAATGATCCACACAAATGCATAATGACAGGTAAAGCGTGGCCCTACGTAAAGACTGCCAGTTTTGATGTATGAGGGCGCATGAGACAAATTTGTCTAATTCGCTTGACTGTGTTCAAAAATATTATTTTTGACAGTTTTTGTCAAAAAAATTATATCAATATTTTCATGATTGTGCATGCATAATGAGTTAACTGTTTCCCGTGGCCCAGCAACTAGGTCGAAACAATTTTTTGTATTGTGGCAATTAACGTGAAATATATTTCATGGTTTAAAATAAGACCTTAATTTCCAACCAGGTATAGTACATTTTTATTATTTATCTGATTGAGCATTTATAAAATGAGTAGGAGGTTATTTCCTTTGTTATTATCTTACTTAAATCATTATGTGACCAGGGTGGCCACCCGACCGGGAAACCTGGAAAACCGGGAATAGTCAGGGAATTTCGGGAGACCGGGAAAAAACAGGGAAAAGTCAGGGAAATTTATTCTAAATCTGGAATTTTTTTATTTTGATAAATCTTATTGCAAGCGACAATTCGTTGATCTTTTTTTATAAATAGAAACACCGTTGGCAACCAATGAAAATCAGTCATTTACTGACGGTCAAAAACGAATGTCATTCGTGTTCATGTAAACACTTCGCCAGGGGGACGAGGTGTTTACCTTTAAATTTCTGAGGGACCGAAATTTCGGCTATTAGTCAACGAAGGGTTAGAAAAAACATTAAATCATATAGTTGTGAAAATTGGTACACATGTTCGTTAGGGGTTTCTGATAAACATACTCAAAGTCCCCGGTCCTGGGGGAGGGGGTAAGCTCACGGCGCCATCTTGGATTTCATCCCCCTTTTTTAGTTTTTCCAGAATATCTCGAAAACTATTGAGTTTTCAAATTACAATTGATTTAACAAATTAAAGAGCTTAAAATTCCCTACAAATACACGCTTATATTTTTCTTCCAGCTTTAATTGTTTTCCAGATAATGGGTCTCAAAGGTTGCCGCCATCTTGGATTTCATTCCCCCTTTTTTAGTTTTTCTGAATAACTCGAAAAGTATTCAATTTTCAAATCTTAATTGATTCAACAAATTAAAAAGCGTGGAATTCCTTTCAAATATATACTTTTATTTTTCTGCCAGCTTTAATAGTTTCGCAGATAATGGGTTTCAAAAGTTGTTGACATCTTGGATTTCATCCCCCTTTTTTAGTTTCTCTTGGATATCTCGAAATCTATTCAATTTTCAAATAACATGTAGTCAGTAAATTAAAGAGCGCAAAATTCCCTACAAACGCATGCTTTTATTTTTTGTTTTAGCTTTAATAGTTTCCAAGATAATGGATTTCAAAATTTGCAACAATCTTGGATTTTATCCCCCCCTTTTTAGTTTTTCTTAAATATCACTGAAACTATTAAAGCTAGAAAATAAATAAAAGCATGCATTGGTTGGAAATTTTACGATCATTAATTTGTTGTATTTAATGTAATTTGAAAATCAAATAGTTTTCGAGATATTAAAAAAAAAAAATTAAAAAAAGGGGGATAAAATCCAAGATGATGGCAAATTTTTAAATCCATTATCTCGAAAACTATTAAAGCTAAAACAAAAATAAAAACATTAGTTTGTAGGGAATTTTACGCTCTTTAATTTGCTGATTACATGTAAGTTGAAAATTGAATAGGTTTCGAGATATTCAATAGAAACTAAAAAAGGGAGATGAAATCAAAGATAGCAGCAACTTTTGAGACCCATTATCGGGGAAACTATTAAAGCTCGAAGAAAAATAAAAGTATATGTTTGTAGGCAATTTTATGCTCTTTAATTTGTTTAATCAATTGTAATTTGAAAACTGAATATTTTTCGAGGTATTCAGGAAAAACTAAAAAAGGAGGGATGAAATCCAAGATGGCACCGCAAACTCGCCCTCCAGGAGCGGGGACTTTTAGTATGTTCATAATAAGCCCCTCGCGAACATGTGTACCAATTTTCAAAACTATATGAGTTAATGTTTTTTCACCCCCATTTTGGACCTCCGTTGACTGGACTATATGAACAGAATCGCGTTCCAGTTGGTAGTTAAATTAGATGATACTTCTTGAGATGAAAATCTATAGAATAATCACACTCAGATGTGGAAGAAGAACCGGGATGTGGCTATGCGTCCAAGAGATTCAGATAGCTTACGAGATCGTAAATTTCTCTTTATCTGTCTACAAGTTAGCATCCACACTACTGCCCGCTTTTATGATGATTTAATATTAAATAGGAGTTATACCAGAATTAGTTTATTTTTCCACTTCTGGAGATCTTTTCATTGAATTATGAAGTATTGGAAATTAGTGCTAATATTTTCTTTCAGCATTTTTTTTTTTGTTTGTTTATTTTGTGTATGTTTTTTTTTTCTCTGAGTGTTGGAAAACATTATGATTACCGATCATTTTGATAAATTATGGGATCTCCAAAGTATGGGACAGCCGTTACCCATACATATAAAAGAAAAAAATTTTTTAGTATTATGTATGCATGTTCGTTTTTTTTTTTTTTTTTTTTTTTCGTTCTTTACGCACGCCTAGATCTGTGACTTTATGAGATCAAATTTAGCAAATTGATGGATTAGCACAAGAGGGGAGCTGACGCAACAGTATTTTTTTTTTAAAACTCAAATTAGATTTTTATTTATTTCATTTTAAATGGTGAATACAGGTTTTTTTCCCATTTTCCCGAATTTTATTTTTTCTCTTTTTTTGTCTTTGATGTTTTATTTTATTTATTTCTCTTTATATATTGTCCATTTTGAGCCGTATTGAAGGAAGTTGGTTGGAATAAAATATTACTTTTTTTCTTTTGCAAACTATTCGATTCCATTCGTGTGACAGAATATTATGCTTCTGTGTTTTAATTTATAAACATCAGTAAAAAATCGTTTTCTTACATTTTTTTCCTCTGCCTTTTTATGTTTTATTTTGAAACGTATATTTTTATTGAGATTTTGATCGTCCTAAAGATTTTTTAAGTTTATATTTTCAATAAGAAAAACTTGGAAAATTCGGTATAGTAGAATTGTTCATTGTAAAGATGTATTAGTTATTTTATGGTTTATTGTTTAAAAGTTTTAAATAAATGTTCTTTTTTTCAAACATTTTGCTTTTTTATTCAAACCATACTGACTTGAATGAATACTTAATATGGCCAATGTGCAGGTGATTTTTTTTATGGTTGATGGGCTACCTCCGAAAAAAGTCAGGGAAATTTTTTATAAAACCTGGAAATGTCAGGGAAAAGTCAGGGAAATTTTTTATAAAACCTGGAAATGTCAGGGAAAAGTCAGGGAAACTGAAACAGCAAAAATGATGGCCACCCTGGTGACTCTAGTTTTGATGTTACATTAGATACCATGGAAACAGCAGAGTTGCTGTCATTAACACCAAATAGTTAAAAGTTGAATCGTTACATTAAGTATAATTGTTTTTTCTACTATGCAAAGCATTATGAAAGATCAGCACTGCAGACATGACATTTGTGTTTATAATATTTGGTGAAAACCTGTCTTTAAATTAACTGCTTACTCTGTTTCTTATCATCCAAATTGTTTAGTTTTTGCTGGTATATTATCATTTCAATAAAGCCCCATGTTCAAATATCTAGAAGACCAGACAGTGGGACCTCCTCTTCCAATCCAGTATATAATACTCCCAGAGTTCGTACTCCTCCTGAAATTCCTGAAAAACTCCTGAATTTCGCTTTTTTTTTCTAAGGGCCCTGAAAACTCCTGAAAATTGTGTTTTTTATCCTGATATTTCTTTTTGTCTCATGAAAAATTACAATCGAAGAGCAAAGGATAAAATTATGATAAAACATAAAAATATGACGTTTCCATTTTTCCTTATTCATAGAAAGTCGCTGGAATTTGGAATTCTTACTTCTGACCTTACTTAGTGCCGAAAGAGTCTACCGCACATGTTCCGAGTCACCGCATTCGAGAAAGAGGGGAGAATTGATATTTAGTATACTTTTTTGCCAATTTTATAAAAAATTTCTACACTACACCCCCTTCTCCACTACAATTGATTATTTTTCGTGTTATCTCCTGAATTTTCTGTACTGTACTCCTGAAAAAATCCTTAGAAACTCCTGAATTTTACTATCATATATACAGTATGAACCCTGATTCCTTAAACTGGTCATTCACAAGTGCTCAACACCACACAAATCTGACCACTCTTTGGCAGAATCGATGTCAATATGGAAACTGGTCAGAATTAGCATGGAATGGGGGTTCAACCTCTCTTAATTTCCCTCACACCACAGTGTTTGATTGCTAGGCCTTAAATGCAGTACGAGTAGGTTCGGAGGGGGCTTGAGATGAGTGGTTCATTGAGATAATTGGAGAAGTCAGGATAATGCATCAGAGTAACTGGTAGCGGATTTACATTGCATGGCGTGCTCATGAATGACTGACCTAAATGGATGGACTAAAAATATGATGCGGAGTGCCATTTGTGTGGCTTGATCATGAATGACTCGTCTTAAATGTTACTAAGTGGAAAGAAATTGGTCTTTGGACAGCTGTAGAGTTACTAATGGTACTTACATTAAACTTTATTAATCTGCTAAGAAATTTGAGAAGTTGATCCTTTTTAATGCATTTGCAACTTGTGCTCATTTCTTTCACTATAAACTATTATTTATCTTAGCCCAGACACCCTGTAAACCTCACCAGTGTATAAACTGGGGTTTTTTTTTTCCTGCTTTTTGGTTCTTTAGAAAAGCTTTTATTATTTTTTTCTGCCTTTTGGTTTTTTAGAAAAGCTTTTATTATTTTTTCTTCTTATTTTATTTGTAAAAATTATTTTACCTCACTGTTAGATTTTTTTTTTTAAAAAATTCTATTCTGTTATGTTATATATTTTCCCGTTTACTATTGCTGCAATCATTATGTATGAATCTCAAAACATATATAAAATATAATTTTGAGTTATACTTTTTCAGCTCCATGCCCCTTCCCTTCTAAAATAAAATATCTGCTCATATTAAGATCAAAGTTTAAATTCCAGATCTGTGCCTACATCAGATGATACTAAAACCCAAGAACCTGCTGATTCAAAGTTAGATGTATCTGATGCTTCTAAGACTGAATCTGCTGCAGAAGAAAAATGTAATAATGACTGCAACTCTTCCCCAGTTACTAGGTTTGTATTTAATTTTTTTTTCTTTTTATTATGCTCAGTTAAAAATAAATATTTAATGGTTACAATTTTTTTCTTCTTTAATATAGTGTGATCTAAATCCGTTATTCTGTTGAGCCATTAAACATTTTGATCATTTGGTGACAAAAGTGTCATCAGATGATTTTAACGGCTCTTTGAAATTGTTACAACTTTTGCTGACTTGTTTCATGTTTGTAAAGGTGGAATATTGTAATTGATTTTTCTCTTGCTTCCTGAAAAGATAGAGTTTTGAAATTTTATGTATGTGTGTTCTTAAGGAAAATACACTGTTTTAAGATTTTCAGAACATAATTATTAGTTAATCGATTAATGTAATTAATTTTGATTCCAAGGTTGTGATGCATTTGAAAGAAACTTATTTCAAGATTCCTTAATATTTATAATAATGAATTATAAACTAAGGTCTAAAAAGTAAAAACCCATTAAAAGTAAAATTTTTCTGCTTTTTAGTTCACTAGTAAAAGTTTTTTTAAAAACTGTTTTTATTATTAAATCTTATTCTTTATTTCTTGGGGCAAAACTTGTCTATAATATGATCAGTACATTATTTGTTTAGATTACAGAATTCATTCTTCCTTTTGTGGAAATGAGAATCAGCAAAAAAAAAAAAGATATTGGTGCTATGCAGGAGGCATATTAGCCATCTTTTCAGAGATGCTAAATACCTTCTGTAGCTGATCGACAGAGGGTGGTGTTTGCAGTAAGCAGCTTATGTATGTACACTGGGACTGCAAGGGCTCTAATCTTTTCCAGTATATAAATTTGATTACTAATACATTTAATTTTGTGTGTACTATTTAAATCTATCATCAAAAATTGAACAAACCTTATAAAAATCTTTGTTGAACTTTTTTGAGATAGAAAATCTCTTGGGGTGCAATCTTTTGAAAGGGAAATTTTGGAAAGATGCTGTTTATACCACACTGTACCAGTGTGTTGCTTATACCATTGTACCCTTGAACTGTGCATGTAATGTACCGCACAAAAAATGTGGGTTTGGTTTATTGGAGTTTACTTGGTGCAATGTCCTTTAGTAAAACAAGCTGCTCTAAAACCATGCTGTGTTCAAAACCTTCTGAAACAAGTTAGAAGCAAGCTAGTATGAAAGTATCGTATTTAAAATCTTACTTAAAATTATGAATCCTGTCCTGAAAAGTATGATCTATAAGTATTAAGTCTAAATTTCATTAAAATGAAGAATGTTGTGTAAAAATTTGAAGAGATTAAGATGAGGCCTTTCACCCAATAAAAATGATATGTCAAAAATACTGGAAGAAAGGTGTTTAAAATGATGTTCAGTAAATGCAATAGCACTCAAAATATGGCAAACTGTCAATGGCTTCCCATAATGATTGCACATATGTGTTTGTCTGCAATTTTTAAAACTTGGGGGCTCAGTGACAGAATCACCATGACGCTGTGTCGTACGTCGCAGATTTTGGACAGTGTCTGCAGACTATTTTGTAATTAAGTTTATCATGTGCTCATAAAATAAATCCCATCATGAAAAATATGAAAGTTATTAATCACACTTTCACTAGAACTTAACAATTGTTATATAACACATTGCTAAAATGAGTCATCCTCTCGCCCTCACGCAATCAATGTTTCCCCTCCTTTCTTCCCTATGCTGAACAGGTTGACCTAGTGACTACGAGTTGACCTTGAAGTATGCTAAGTGCCTCATATCGGTATTGGTCATGGCCAATGTTTTCTACCCATTTCATTCTGGCACGGAGCTTTTGATTTCTGGAAATAACACATGGTTTTTCCTTTGAGATGGCTGTGTATATAGATAAAATTCGTTGCTTTGATTGCGATGCTACATTATTACAAAAAAAAAAACAGCATTATTTACGCCAGTATGAAAACAAATCTCCAAAGTTTTTATCAATCTCGACGGCTGCAATTCAATCATTTTTTAAAAACGGGAGCGAAATAAGAACAAATTCTGAAATCGATAAAGATGGGGATCAGAGTTCAAGCCAAGATTGCCCCAATTTTAAACGTTCTAAGTCCGACATTTTGGGAAATGAGCAAGAAGAGATTATTCCAGAACAGACGGATACCGCCAAAATTACCAGTGAAATTCCGGATTCCCTCAAGTCGCTCAGTCCCAGTGTCGCAGAATTGGTACAGAAATTAATGATGCAATTTTCAGGTTGAACAACTAATATGAGAATTTTTATTGGAATTAATGGGCCACCAGCTGGTTATAAAAGTGTAAGGAAATTGTTAAAAACTGCATTAGTTAAGAAATATGGAATTCATTATTATGCACACTTTCAAAATGTGCAAATGCAAAATTCCATAAAATCAAAAGTTCTATCAAGAATTTTAGAGGATGACAGCTCTGTTCTTCCTTGTTTTAAATAATAAACAATGATACTATGAAATCTTATATATGCATTGTTGCAGAACAATTTATCGGTATGCATATCAGGATTAAATGTGCTAATAAGTTTCAAAGTTTTTGTTTTGTAAAAAAAGCAATTATTTATTTCATTTTACATTAAAAACATACAAGAAAGACATTTTTTGATGTACTTAATTTTTTTTTACAATAAGCAGGAGGAATAAATTTTTAAATAACATCTAACATATTGAAGAATATTTCATTTATATGAGCTAGTGATGTTTTGTTTTGAAAAAATCACCAAAACAGAAAGACACCAAGTTCTGTGTCTAAAACAGAAAAGTACCCAAATTTAATTTTCTGCATAGGTATTTGTATGGTATGCTTAATATTACTTCTGAAACAGCTTGATACTTCATTATTGTTAATTATCTTCCCAAAGAAAAGATTAATCTTCATATGCTTTTGTTTATTAATTTATACAATTATATTATACAAATAATAAAGATGTTATATGGTTTTTAATTTATATTTGTCATATTTTAATAGATATAAGTTGATATAAGTATTTTTAAAAAAAGAAAGCAAAATATTTATAGTCGCACACTGTTCTGCAGACTATTTTTGAGAGACCCAACCTTCGTTGCAGACTGTTGAAAAGTATTCTGCCACTGGGGTTAGGTGCATTACAAAAATGGGACACTTGTCCGTCAGAAAAAACAGCCTCATAATAAGTATTAAAGTGTAGTATATGTTTAACTGTAAATGTATGTTAATGAATTATTGATGTTTAATATATGAATTAAATAAAAAAATTGAAATTTTTTTCCCTTTTTGTGCATTTTAAATATTGTTTGTTAATTAATAATCATTGTATCAGTATTTTTTTTTTATAAATATTTGGCTATGCTGGTGAAAATATAAATTCAAATTGATAGGGATGAGTAAATTTTTCTTTTCCTAGGGATCTTCAGTGCCCTTGCACATCCCTGTGTGTTTATACTGTTTTAAATATTAGACCTTATTATTATATTTTGAAAATAGTTAATAATGGTTCCAGATACATATGTTTTTGAAGTTCTTTCTATTTTACATTATGGTCAAGAATGATTAATTAGTTCGGTTCATTAATGATAAACAATAATTTAGGTCACCTCAGAAATTCCTCCAAGACGACACGAATTGCTCAAATGCTGTCCATGAAGGTACCAAACTGTAAGTTTTTATTTTTAAAACATTCATGTAAATTATAAAATCAGAAAAAATAATAGTTAATAAACTGGTGGTGGTGGTGATGAGGAATTCTTTGTCGTGCATTTTTTCTTTCTTGTATACAAAGTATACAAAGAGAAAGTATTGTAATCGTCAAAAAATTTGAACTCGAGATTTTGATGAATCTCCATGTTTTAGACCTCCCCGAGTCCGAAAAACACAATTTTGGAATTATGTCTGTGAACACAATAACTCGAAAACTATTAGAGCTACGGGGATGAAATTTGGTATGTGATCTTGACACATCATTTGTACGTTTCTAACAAATTTTGGACAAAATCCGTCTATGAGAAATCTATCTTGTCTGTCTGTCCACTTTCATGTAAACACTATAATTCAAAAAGTTGAATAGCTAGATGGATAAAATTTGGCACACAGTTTTATCATCATGAATGTAGGTCCGTATAAAAGTTTGGGCCAAATCTGTCAAAGGGTTGGCTGTTTGTTGGTCTGTATAATCACATACTTGTAAAAATTATATCTCATAACCCCCTTTGGCTTAGATAAATAAAACTTGGTATCATGGATGCTAACATTAATTATAGATCTGTGCCCAATTTTCATGTCAATCGGTTAAAAAGGAGGTGTGCAAATTGCTTATTCAATTTTTTTACTTTTGAAACGAATCCATTATTTCCACGCGCATGCATACTGGAAGCAATTTCTGTGCATGATATTCAGCAGCTTGGTGCTTTTTTCTTCCCTTTTGGCTCCTTTTTCTCCCTTTTGGCGAATTCTGATCTTGCTCAGATTATTGAGTTGGTTAATGGTAAGCTGTAAAATCTTATCTGATCAGAGAAAAGAAAGGATGACACTCTATCAGATTTTCTTATATCGTTGGTCAAGAATTGAGAAAAATTGTTTACAGTTAGCAGTGATTGGGACTTAGTAGTTAAGATTGGGAGTTATATAATCTAATCAGTAGTATAAATTTCTATAATGTATAAAAAAATTAGTGTTTCATTTATATAGATGTATGTGTGTTTGTGTATCACATTAATAATCTAAATTATTCGAAGTTGTCTTGAATCTTTACACCACGCTGGTTTTCAGGATTTTTGAAATAAGAGTCTCGGTGACCCACCCGTGTTGGTGTAAAAGAATTTTGCTGAAATTTATGCTTTAATTAAGTTGTGTCTAAAGGATTAAATTCATTATATAGATCTAATTTCAAATTATTAAGTATTCTTAATTTTTTTCTTTATAGTTTGTTAAATATGGAAAAAGTGGTTGACATGGCTTATTCAGTTGCTGAACCTCAACATAGTTCTCAACCTACCATAGAACTTGATTCTGTTTGTGGTAACTCCCAAGAATTCTTCAGCATAAGGTTAGCATTAATTCTAGTTACAAGATTTTATTCATTGGATCTATATTTTTTGGAAATTCATATGCATACTACATAGTTGCATGTAATTGATAGGTGTTTCATAAATTTCTTAAAATAGGTAAAATTAAACTTTTTTTTAGCATTTAAAAAAAATAATAATTTATACTTTAAACTAATCACAATGGATGTTCTTAATATTGTTGAGTCGATTTTAGCTCCTTGGTGCTAAATGGTTGTTTGGTAAGTGTGAGGTCTCGAGGAAACTTGATTCCTGAGATGCGGTGAAATTTCGAGAAAGTTCAATCCCTCATCTCGCCAGACCATAACAGAAGGATACCAGCTCTGAAATTCAGAGTTGGCCGAGCTATTTAACGCAGTAAAGCCCAAGGAACTATGTTTTGATTGCGCTTTGAGTTATATAAGCATATTTCTTCACACATTTGAAATTTTGACTTTCTTCTGTAAAATAAATTATTTTAATCCAAGGAACCTACATCATCGTTTGTGCTTCCTTTTTTCATGTGGAGGACAGTACACAATGCAGCAATAAAGTTAATTCATGTGAAGAATCCTGAAATGGACAGACTATTTTTAAAATGGAATAGTAAAGAAACGGTGTTGCTTAATAAAGTCGTTCATTTAGGACATTAATGTGCAAGTTGGGGAATTTTTATTCATACACTTCCTTGTGTTAGCACAAAATGCCTAGTGGTGCTTAGGTTTCAGAAGCTCTCAGTCTTTGGAAAACTGTTTGAAATCGCAACACAATGTTCTCATATTGTTCTTCATCATTCCAAGCAATGGCATCTTCCAAGCGAAGTACAAAATTAGCAGCAATGTATGTGCAGCCATTCTCTAATGAATTGGCTGCTCATTCATGATCTGCTGATCTGAGTCATGAGATGTTGGTACTTTGCATCCTTCGAGTGGCCTACAAGAAAAAATCATATGGATTTGAAATCTGGCAAAAATAGTTGCCCTGGCTGATGGCGTATGGATAATCCATTGCATTGATATGATTTTCAAAATTTTCATTCGGGAACGTGAAAACCTAACCCATCCAATTAGGATTTTCACAAACAAGTCTTTTGTAAGTAATTCACCCAAGACATTAGGAGTGGGCACAGATGTGTGCAAGATAAATTGAACTGGACTTGAATTAAATGTTTTCCCTTCACTGATGAGCCCAATGATGCCTTTGCAGGACACCACTGTCCATACAGTAATATTTGTGCATATTCATTGTCAACTGATTTCCAGTGTCTGACTGCTTTTAAATCCAAAACACTATCTATTGATGACTTTTGGTACTTCATCCTTTTCAGCACAAGGTATTAAAATTTTTGAAACATCATGAATAGGTTTAGTTTATTTTCTAGACATAGAATGTACAATTTTTTTTTTTAACTTGCCTCATTCCGGGTCCCCCTTTGGTGACAGCTATCTTGATACATTCAAAAAATAATTTTGAATCTTAAACAAGATCATTAATTAATATTTCAAGAATATTGGAGGAAAATGGTCAAGTGAATTTGCTAAAATTGTAAACATCAGGAACTCAAAAAAATTCACATATCCGAGTAAAACAATTTGGGCATTTTAAATATATATTTATTCCAAAATGAATGCGACATTTCATTGGCTGCCATCTACATTCCAAAAGAAGAACTATTAGCTACCTTTTTCTGCAATTTTCTGGGTTTCAAAGTGGAAAGTGATTTTTTAAGAAAATTTTAAATTTGGTGTTCTTGTTTGTGACCACCATACTGGAGAGGATTAAACAAAGTGTAATAAAAAATATTTCCTGGTCTCGTAATTCAGTCTCCTAGAAAAAAATTAAAAAAAAAAAAAAAATGTGAATTTTGTGTTGAACTTGGTGTCACTTGAAATTATTTTGTATGAATTATGTAAAATATCTCTGAGGTATGAAACTCTTACAGATTTCTTCTTCATGGTATTTATTATGGTTATCTATTATTAATATTTGTTAAATGCATATCGTACTGTAGCAGTTTAATTCTCATTTTGAAATATTTGTTGAATCCTTAACAATTTGCTTTCTGAAGATAGAAATAAACAAATTAGCAAATTTTTTTAGTAGATATTTGTTTAGTTTAATTTTGATTATTTATTATTATTATGATAATTTGATTGCATTTTCCTAATTCTTGCTTGGTTATTTAAGCAGTTTAAGTGCTTAAATGTTTTTTCTTTAACCATAAAAGAATTTTAATAATTGTAATATATATTAGTTGATGTTACATATTTAGAGCATTTATTTTTCATAATGCATTGGTTGATGCAATCAAAAACTGTTCAAATGATAAATTTAAAAACTATTTTAATGCTTATTAGAGGATAGTTTGAACAGCATTATAAGAATTTTTTCTCCTTTAACAGTTTTTTTTTTGTTCCATATTCATTGACTCAATTATAAAAATGACTGACTTTATTTACTTTAGTTGTCAGTTAGCAACAATGCTTTGATGTGTGATTGTATAATATAGGGTATGTTGGAGTGAAACAGTTATTTGAAATGATTGAGGCTATATCTGAATACAGTTTTCAGTAGCTAAGTTTAAGACAAATGATTAATTAATAAACTTTCATTATTCACATGTCTTGATATGTGGATTAATTTATATTCTTACTGTTTTTAAAGCCTGAAACATAAAATTGCTTATCCGAACCTGCCCATTTTATATTTTAATTCTGTGAAATTGATAAAAATGTGATATGAAAATAAAAGTGAATAAAAAATCTGAAAAATATTGTTTTCTAACATTGTTTACTTAGTATAAATAAGAGTAAATTTGTTATAATGCTATCAGTTTAATGTCTCTTCTAATATACTATGTTTATTTACAGAACTATTCAAGAAGACAAAACTTTAGAATCTCATTCTGAAAAAAGTTTTAATTCAGATGTGCCAAGAAGAGAACCTGCAATTGAAATATTTTCTTCTTGTGACACTGAAAGGACTTTAACAAGGTCTGTATATCTTTTATAAATTATGTATCTCTAAATTTATATAATTCCGTGGATTTAAACACTTTTTCTGTACTTATGAAACATGAGAAATAAACAAATTATTATTTGGCCACTTTGTATTATGCCCATAACATAAATATAATGAATTTACAATGTGCTGGCTATTTTCAGTTGAAGATTGTAGACTTTCTTGACCCTTCAGCACACACACCATTGGAGGATTAATTGATGGGTGAGGTCACTTTGAACCGGAATTGGTAGACAATTACTCCTAATTTAATTTGCTTTTCTAACAATAATTAATATGTGTTTTTTTCTTCTCCCAATAAGTGATATTTCAGGTCCAAAAGTGATTTTTGAGAAGAATAAAGAAAACTTAATTTGTCATTGTTTTTCCATAAGTTTTCCTGTATACATTTCTTTTACACTCATTCCATTTATATAAAATTTATTATATATAATGTAATATTTTTTTCTGTTGTAGCCATAACGTAAAAAGAATCTGGAACGCTAGCAAATGCATGAAATAAATTTGTCCCTGATTCCCCTAGTAGTAGTTCGTTCAAGGAGAGAGTCATACATGTAATGTAATGCTGTGATTTGAGCAGGAATTTCAGATAATCTAAAAATTGTCTAATTCAGAATGTCCTCCAATTCCTCTACTTTAATTACTTTAGAGTAATAAAAATATGTTAATACTGTAAATGATGAAAATGTCATAGCGGTTTATTGCTGAAACTACCTCAATGATTTAAAAAAAGTTTTTTTTTTTTTTTTTTGTCAATTTTGGAAAGAAAAAAGTACATAGATAAAAATTTAATAAATTTTGACTGGGTAACTAGTCCCAATTTTGAGAAATTGATTAAAAAAAGATCAATTTTTTCTTTGTGTTTTCTTTATTCATGCATGAGAAAAGACGACTAGAACTTCTGCTGCAATTAGTTGTCTTGATTAGATATAAAAAAGTGTATTTTCGTGAAGCAGACTATATGAAAAAAAATTCTTAAACAATTGGTTTTGAAAGGAACCACTGTCCCTGAAAGGATTAAAATTAATTAATCTCATTCTTGTGTTAAAAGTTTTCTTTTATTAAGTACACTTTATAAAAGAAAAAGTTAAAACACTACTTGTAAAGAACTGCACAAAATGAAACATTTGACCTTAAAAATTCTGGCCATTGAATTAGTGTAAATAAAAGTCTTTTACAAATGTTTTATGTAACAGTTATAATTTAAATGCAATAATAGCTTTTAATATATATTTATATATGTTTTTTTTTTAGCCCAAGAGCAACTTTTGAAGGTATCCCAGAAAAAGAAAGTCCTACTGTATCTGCTGTTGTGAATAAAAGTACAGAGTATCCAACACTCAAAAGTATTTTAAATTCACCTAGAAAAAGAACTGCAACAAAAAAGGTAAAATGTTTCTAGAATTTCAGTGCTTCATGTTTAAGTGCTTAAACATGAAGCACTTAAGTGTATTTATATTAAAAAAGAGCAGTATTTTATTTTCATTAAGATCGATTAGTTGGATTATATTATAATTTCTTGTAAGTTATGGGGGGGAGGGGAGATTATATGAAAACAATTTGTTTGTTAAAGATATGTTGGGTATTTTTGTTCTATCAAATTTAAATGCATTGATTATTTATTTCTAATTCATTATTTGCATCTTACAATAAATAAATAATGCTAATTTCTTGTTATCCTGTCAGATTTTCACTTATTTACTATCATATCAGTATTGAGAAGTTATAAATTATTTAGTTTGAAATGTAAATGTAGAAAATGGTTCAATAGTCATCAAACCTCATTAAATCATCTATTATGTTCAGTGCTGCAAGACACAATTTCCTGTCCTCCCACTGTGAAAACAGAATAATACAGATGACAATTATCTGGCTGTATTTGGTAAGTTGGTGTGATTTAACCGTAAAGGATAATAATCAAACTGTAAGGATAGATTAGAACATTCAACATAGCATTCAGTTATTTATTATATGAGCTTTTCATCTAGACAGGAGTTCCAGCTCCAGTGTTGTCCTTGTTATCTGGTTATAGTTCAATATTATGAAGTCGGTCACAAAACAGCCCTCATGTAGTATCAAAGTGAGAATTTATTCTACCAAATCTCCACCAGAATAAATTGTGCTTTTTTGTATTTATATTACTGTTGGTAGTTATGAAATGCATATTAATTTGCTTAATATTTATGAAAAAATTAGTGCCATCAAAAGTTTGTTTTCTGATACTTGTTATTTGTTGTACAGGTTCATGAAAGGCGAAAGAGAGTTGCTAATTTTTCTTCTACTCCATCACGAAGTGAAATGACTATGGTAGATTTGATATATTGGAATCCTTCTAGCTCACCAATGAAGTATGATTTTTTTCCCCTTCTTTTGGTTATCTGCTTCTTTGTAATCTTTAAGAATTTAAAAATAATGGATTTCATATTTTATAGGGAAATTAAACCAGTTGCTCCAGCTGAAGAAGATTTGTTACCTGCAGAGTAAGTATTAATTTTTATATGTGAATGGTGTCCAACACTTTTCACACTTTTATTTAACTTGTTTCATGTTTGTAAAAATAGAATTTTGTAATTGATTTTCCACATACTTTCTGATGTAACTGAGTTTTAAAATTTTGTGCAATTGTGTATTCTGCTTGTTAATGCGCTATTTTAATATTTTCAGAGCAAAATTATCAGTTAATCCATTATTTAAATTTTGTTTCCGTATATATACCACCATCTGGTTGTAAGTATGAGAAAAAATTGATTTCAAGATTCCATAATATTTATAAAGTTGAATTATGGATTAAAGACTACAAAGTATAAAATAATTAAGATACATTTCTACCGAATAAAATACATTCCTACCTTTTAGTACAGTAATAGAAGTATGTTTATAAAAACTGTCTTTATTAAATTTATTCAACTATGCAGTTGTATTTGGTCACTTTCTTTTAAATGCCCCCCCCCCCCCCCCATTTTAAATATTGACATGTCTGTTTAGTGCCTCTTCTAATGTTAAGTTGTAGAAATAAGATTACAGTTTGGAAAGGAAAAATATTGTAACAAAATTGTCTTGTGGGTGTACATGAATGCAGTCTAATAAGCAGGATTTAAAAAGATAAAGTTCTTTATTTTACAACTATTCTAGGAAAAGAAACGTAGCACAAGTATTAAAACAGCACTTTTTACAAGTGCTGTTTTAATACCTGTGCTACTTTTCTTTTGTGAATTTCTCTGTTGTAAATTGTAAAAATTCACAGCAGAAATTACTAACAAATCTCAACATAGCACTCAAAGGTTTCTTATTAGCTCACTAGCTTGCTTACTGATCAAAATCCAACTAACTCCTCTTGGCTTGAGAGCTTGCTTTTATACTTTATCAACAGGAAGTGACATTACATAGGAAGTGACGTAATCTCCAGAAAGTTCATGAAGCCAGTAGAAATAGGTTGACAGTTCAAGGTCTTTCTAGAAAATTCCTTTTGTTGCTAAAATGGTCGTCAAGGTCTCCAAATTTGTCTCTGATATTAGCATCTCAGGGAAATAACTTTATAGCTTTATAACAATATTTTACACTTGAAAATAAAAACTTAGATTTAATTTAACATTGTTCATAATAAAATTTCTCCTTAAATACTTATTATGCTGATCACTCTCTGTTAGGAAGAAGAAGAAAAAAAAACTTTTAGCAATCAGAAGCTATAAAATGATCTAAAATTATTATTTGTGTTATCTGAAAAGTTAATAACATTTAATATTCTGATCTAAAGAATTTCTGGTCTATCAAAATATTAATAATCTCAAATGTTTATCTGTGAATACAAATATTTTCTTGTTGACCTCACTAATTGGTACCCTGGCAATAAATAGAAGTAGTCTGCTGTGGATGAACTTTTTCCTACAAAGTGAACTTTCAAAGAACATTTTTATTTTTATGTTCGTTCTGGGGGAGGGGATTTCATTCTATTTCGTCTGACTTTTAATTAAAATGCCTGCTCTTTCAATTCTTTGTTTTTAATTTGTGCAACAGTTTCATTTTTACACTCAGAAATCTTAAAACATACTGAAATTAATTCAAGGTCAAATTTTCAATTCTGAAATTGTTTGAATTTTTGGCACTTTCTCATGTTTGCATTTGTGCAATTTGCTGTCAATTGAAATTCAATTGCCATATGAATGGAAATTTTGCATTTATTTAAGCAAGTTGAATCAAAACTGCAATTCAAATGCCATGTAAATTGAAGGTTATGTGTAATTTGCGTATTTTTGAAATAGAGATGCTGTTTTTATATTTTCTTTGCATACTGATATTGGTGCTTTTATTGATAAATTTGTGTAAATATTTCAGTGACCCCCCACCTACTACAGAGGAAACAGAAAATTGCAATGTTGGTCCGAAAGTAATCATTAATGATGATGGTGAAATTATTTTGGATGAATCATCACTTTTTGTTCGTCGTAAGGATACTGTTGATCATTCAGTAGCAGCAGTTGTTGAGAATGATAATACTACTTATTCATCATTTAGGAATCGATCATTTAGAACATGGTCTAAAAGAGGTACAGTTTTGTTTTTCTTGTATTGTTATGCATATTCAGCCATAATAAAATAATATGATTTTTGCTTTGCATTTTGGCTTTGTTTTAGTTGAACATTCAAAGGAAAATCTCCAAAAGTTCATTAAATTTTGCTAATGCGAATTTACCAAAAATATGCAGTTTAATTAATTTTGTGTCCTCTAATGATGAAAGAGAATTAGACGATTAGTTAAATGTTACCTAATTATATTTTTAAAAAATGATTGAAAACAGTCTGAATAAATTTTATATCAGTTTTCTAGTAATTTAAATTGAAAAAGATATGTCAATTAATTTTTAAAAAAAAAAATTGATGAATAATTTCGTATTTTCGGGAAAACATTTGGTCACAATGAATTAAATTATATTTCCTGATAGCTATAATTTACTGATTGTTCAACGTTTTTGTTAGGAAGAATTTATTTAACCCTCCTAGCAGCTAAATGATTTCAACTGATAATACTCATCTCTTCCTGAGCGGGAAGCTTTCAAATTAGATTAACAGCAAATTTTGATGTATGAAGAGTTTCTTTATATTTTCTATTTCTATCTTTGTAATCTGAAGTGATTTTCACCTGGAAATCTGTTAGAAGATATATGAATAAATATGTTTAGGCTGTTTTTGAGATGTATAAAGAAACGATTCCACCTTGGTTACTTAGATAGGTGCAGTAGCCATTGCTAAATTTCTGTAGAAATATTCTCTGTTTTTTTAGTTCCACTTTCAAAAATGGATCAACCATCATTGAAGATTTCCATGTAATGACATAGGTTATCATTAAGTCATGTTATAACTCTCATTTATAGTACTCTCTATATCATGTATTATATTCTTTGTGGTATTTTAAATTGAACTTAAAAGTTGCTGCATCATATCAAACTGCAGGTGTAGAGAATTTTGATGTACCCATGTTTCATAACATTAAAAAAAAAAAAAAAACACTTCATAATTCTTTGTATAACTTTTAAGCAGTTTTAAACAGAAAAGAAATTTGCAAAAATAAAATTTAAAAATACGTTATGGAATGAGTGTGCTTTTTTTGTAATATTCTTCTTTTTTGCATTTAGGTAAAGACGCTGTTGGTAATATTGGGTTAATATACAGTTGATAATATAAAATGAAAATAATTTATTTGTCTACTGTCCTGTCCTCAATTTTGAATGGAAATAAATTACTGTTTGGCAAATTCTATTTCACATTCAAAAATAACCAACTCTACCATATAAATAATTAGTTGTTAAAAAGGCACTTACTGAACTCTCTTACATAAGTGTGAAGTGTATTAAATTTAAGTATATGTGTTTAAAATGTAAGAATTTTATGTAATATTAATGCAGCATTAAATGCCCCAAATATATGGTAATTTAAGATTTTTATGATATGTCTAATTTTCTTTCCTTGCAGAAACTGCCAAATTTTACAAGGCTCTTAGTTTGGTTGGTACAGATTTTGCTTTGATGGAAAACATTTTCAAAGAAGAGGGAAAAGTTACTCGTACTAGGCGTGAATTGAAGGCAAGTACTATTATTCCTTTGTTTGTAAATTCTGTTGCAGTTATCTGCTCTTTATGAGTTATATTGCTAGATTTCTAAACATTCATATATATAAACAGTGAGTGCTGATAATAAACACTTGTATTTTTAATTTACTTACAGTAGAAACAAATTTTGGTTGTGGAAATTTCCCCTAAATTAATTTTTTTTCTAAACAAATTATCTTGTAAAAATCACAAAATTGCAGTTTTAGTGTTATAATTTTTTGCATTCCCTGCATCAGTTGCAGAGTAACTAGTAAAGCAAACATTACGTTACATAAACTTCTTCCTTTTTTTCTTCAGCCATATCTGGACATATAAGATTTAAGTTCAAAAAGAAGAGAAATTTTAATACAAATGTATGCTCTCTGATTTTTAATCAAACTGAGATTTAAAAACTGTACTACAGTTTCAGGAATTTAGTATTTTGTAATGATTCCTATTATTTGAAATTTGTTTTGTTAAGTTTGTATATTAGATTGATGCAGAGATAATCATTGTGTTTGTTTTCAACTTTCTCTGTGTTTTCTTTTATGGAAATCAGTTTTTTTACTATAATCATATGAAACATTGCAAACAGTGAAGCTGGTGTTGCAGATTTTTACTTTCTCTGAAGTATTGCTGTTGTGAATATCCGCCCCCCCCCCCCACCTGGGGGGGGCCGGGCGGAGATATTCTCTTCTATATTTAAGGTGTTTAACAACAAAATATTTTGAGAATTATAGTTATAGCATCACCACTGTTTGGATTTTGAGGCCCTGGGTACAAATATGGAGTGGGGCCCCCTATAAATAAATATGTGTATAAATAATTATTATATTTTTTAAGTATACGAAAGGAACATATGCAACATTTATTTTTATCTTAATAGTAATACTTTACTTGTAACACATTAATATTTATTACTTGCGTATTATGCCATCAACCTCGAAAATCGGTCAAAGTTGCTCCAATCTGTTACTCACTGGTAATCATTTTAGCCAATCTATTAGGCACTTATAATCAGTTTAACCTACAGTTAGTTTGATGCCAAGCTGATTAGCAAATCATTAGGCTTTTTTTTTTTAAAAAAAACTGACCAAGATAGTGGATGGAATAATATGCAAGTACCGAATATTTGTATACAAGAAAACAAAATTAATATCTTTATTTTCCTTGTTTTAATTTCAGCAAATTTATCTGTTATCTCATGTAAATTTAAGTCTTCCTATAATTTATTTCCTATGGAAAGCTACAATAGGTTAGATAGTCTTTACTGTGGCATTGTGGATCTAAAATAGTTTATTATTTTAAGCTTTGAAAACTACATTTGGGCTCAGCAGTGGTTATCAGAATTGTTAATTGAATTCTTAAGATTATACATAAATTGGGAAATGTATTTCCTATTTTATGAATTTTTTTTAGGCAACTTAATGGAAACCAGTCGCCTTATGCCTCAACAGAAAATATTGCAGAATATTTTTTATTTCTTTACAGAAATATTTTCCATTAATATCACTATTGTTCTAATATTTTAGTGCTAGATTTAAATCCGTACAATATTTTCATACTTTGGCATTTTTTTTTTCATGTTGTAAATTTGATGCATCTCTTTGGCGTTTTCTGGTATATCTGTCAGTGGTATCATCTAAGTTTGTTTATAAAAGAAATAAATTTGGAATAATTTTGTAATAGATTCTGATTAATATATAAGGTAGCTTGGTGAGGGACTCCTACTTGCTTCCAGGGCTGCAAGCATATGTCCAGTTGACCGATTTTAGGGATGCTATTGAGAAAAGACCTTGTTGATGAGAAAGGTTTTAGATATTTTTGCCAGTTATGGCTTAAAAGCTGCTACTGAAACAGACTGTTATAATTATTCAAATGGCATAAAACTTGATTTTGACCATTCAGTAGTTTCTCAACATTTAAGCCTAATCTGATTTAATGAGGAAAAACAAACAATTGAGCTAAATTACTAAATTAAATTAAATTTACTAATTTTAATTACTAATTTAAAATTAAATTTTTTCTTGGCTCTCATGGCATTATGCAGCTCCTTGATGCAAGATCTGTTGTATGCTTCATTTGCTTATCAGAATTATCCATTTCTATACTGCATTGTAAATAGAGTCTTGTGTTTGACTTGATTGCTAAAGCCAAGCTGTAGTCAGAAATTTCTCTATTTTATTTTGTCCTGATATTAATCTGAAATATTTTAGTTTGATTGTATTGGCCTCTTTTAAAGAAAAATCCTTTCGTGAAAAGATAGAAAATAAGAGTAAATAAATAATGGATATATATGTATATAAATCCATTATTCTATTTAGATTTTTTAAAATAAAGACGGTTATGTGTTGAGATTCTTGGTATAGCCTAAAATCATTTTACATAAATTTTTGTGAAAAGAAATAGTTGATACTGGCTGAAATCCCAAAGTGTTTTAAAATTACCAATCTGTCCCTTCCCAAACACATGGCAGTAAATTATTGCTCAAATTGTTCTTTTTAACATATGTACCAAATAATTTGAAATGTTCCAATTTTAAACTGAACATCATAATTGTTTTCCTAACTAAAACTTAACTGAAAATTTAGTAGTTAGTGTTTAGCTTTATTAGGATGATGTAACCCAGAACAAATTCACCTTGACACTTGTTTTAAATATTTTTAATTTGTTAATTAAATTTGTATAAATTATATTCCTTTTTAATTTTAAAATGTCTCCTATTTTCAGCTTAAATTTAAAAGAGAAGAAAAGAGTAATCCCCAATTTGTACATACTGCTATATGTAAGTAACCCAAAATGTTCTTTGATTCTGCCTTTTTAAATCAATATATATATTTGAACTTTTAATTAATTTTAATTCTTTCATTGCAGACGAACTGCAGACTTATGATCTTAATATATTAGATGAAGAACATGATATTGAACTTTTGGATGAATCAGAGCTGATTGATGATGCTCCAAAACAAGCAAAAAAATCTGCTACTCCAGGTTAATTTATATGTATTATTGTATTATTTCAGTTTTGTTGTTACTATATTAAATACAGTTATACCTCTGTTCTGTTTAAGTGTCCTCTTGTGTTTACTAGAGACATTTCATGCTATTGACAATCAATTTAAAATGAGGTTAAAACAAACTTATTCCTTTCTCTGTCCATTTTCTTAAATGTAAATTCAATTAGCAACTGAATTTAGATTTTGTGATTCTATCAATCATGAATTTTTTCCACTTTATAAGATTCTTTATCTAACAGTCGGTGCAAGAAATTTAAATGTCTAGTAGAACATAATGTGTTTAAAAAATAAATTAAAGATAGTTATTTGCAGAATTTTTTGCTGATTATACAGTCAGAAATC
>BGPR01008136.1:31138-65896 GCA_013235015.1 Araneus ventricosus
ATTTTACAGTTAACAAATAAATGAAATTCAGATCCTGTTCTTTTAAGCTATATTCATGAATTTTAGGATTACTCTTCTTTTGAATGACAAATTTTGTAGAATGGGGAAGTTCAGCATTTTTTAAAAATGTGTGAAAGCAATCCGTATTTATAGAAAAAATCATTCTAATTTCAAATATGCAAGTGAAATTTTACATAAAAATTTATTTTTTTAAATATTGAGGGTGAAAGATGCACTGAAATAGCAGAAGTGATGATGCAATCTGAAATGCACGCTCATTGGCCAAGTAGATTTTGACGTCATGTATGCCTTCCTTTGCATACTTCTCTTTTGCTACTTTTGTACCATGTTTTGATTCAAGGCGTTTGTACGAGCTAACATTTTAGAAGTGAAGTTTTTGGCTTTTCTACTATTCAAAGTTTAATTTCATAACGGATGTTGGTTTTGTACAAAGTAAATCAGATAATTTGCCAAGGATTGATTCTACAATGATGGCAAAGAAACGGGACACAAAATGCCAGCTCGTAAATTATCTCGTAAGAAAAGCTGTTCCTACCTACCTAATGCATTCAGTAACCAGAAGAAAGTTCTATACTATACCACAATAGACTTCGCCTTAGGAAAAACGGGTAGATTTTCAAAAGCATCAGGCAGCAATAGATTGAAGAGGGGCCCTCGGACATTCCGAGAAGATGCTGCGATTTCTGTCTCGCAAGAAAGAATGAAAAGCTAAGAACCTGATTTTGCATGATCTGTGAAAATTCATATGCGTACTAAAAAACCCCCCACCAAATCAAACAAAAAAAGCCAGGAATATAATTATTTCAGAAGTTCCGTAAATACACGTGTGCCTTTGAAAAATTAATTTTATTTTATATAGTTTTATATTACTCTGCTATGAATAATATAAATGATTTCCTTCGTACAAGTATTAATTTTAAGATATTAGTTAATAGTAATTAATATAAAAAGTCTGGTAAAAATAACTTATATAAAGAAAACTATATATTTATAATAATATTCAAACATGACCGAATGCGACTAATCTAGGAATTTAAGAGCTACCATGTAAACGATAAACCCTAGATTTGTGGTGAGATAGATTTATTTACCTTTTTTGAATTGTAATAGTGGATAAGTAAATTGACTTTTTGAAGACTGATTTTGATTTGAATAGACTCGTTGAAGCTAAATGATTTAAAATTCTGTGAATTATTTTCTTGCACTACAAATGGAGATGGATTTCATTATCAAAAATGTCATGAATTTAAACTTATATTTAAGATATTCCAATTAATTTTGAATAGTATTTTAATTTAAAGAATAATAAGAAATATAATAAGAATAATATGTAATAAGAAATATTTGAATATCCATGGAAATAATATAAGCAGTAAAATAACAAGAGCAAGTTTTTTTTTTTTTTTTAAATCTTAAAGAAATTGGGACAACCTCTGTGCCACCGCCCCTCAAAAGGTTAAAATATAAATTCCATGTAATCAAATAGAAGGAAAAAAAACTAATTAAATTTAACTATTTGCTCTCATTAAGATCATTAAAACAAGTTATGAAAGTTGATTATTAGCAATAAGAAAAATATTTATAATCATACATAGATAATTTTTGGTAAACTCTTATGTGTGGACAAAGCATAAATTTGTCTTAAGCAGGACAGGGTGCGTAGCGTCATGAAAAGTGCTTAAAAAGTGCTTAAATTTGAAAACCATTTTTAAGCACCTTAAAAGTGCTTAATTTTGAAAAAACGGTCCTTTAAAAGTGCTTAATTTTCTCGAGAAGTGCAAAGAAAACATTCTTCTTTTTTTGTTTTGTTCCCCCAGACGTTGAATACGACATCGAAAGAATAGTCATAAAGCTTTGTTTACTGTATGTATCTAGAAAGAAAACCGACGAAAGGGAAGGAATCCTGGATGAGATAGATCCAGGGGTGTCAAAACATGTTAAGATAATGCTTATAGTCTAGTCAACGGAGGCCCAAAATGGGGATGGAAAAAAACATTAAATCATATTTTGAAAATTGGTACACATGTTCGTGAGGGACTCTCCTAATGATCATACTAAAAGTCCCTGGTCCTGGGGGGGGAGGGAGCTCTACCGTATTGGATTTCGACCCCCTTCTTCAGTTTTTCTTGAATATCTCGAAAACTCTTCAGTTTTCAAATTACAATTGATTCAACAAATTAAAGAGCTTGAAATTACTTATGAATGCATGCTTATATTTTTCTTCTAGCTTGTATAGTTTCTGAGATAATGGGTCTCAAAGTTTGCCGCCATCTTGGATTTCATCCCCCTTTTTTAATTTTTCTTGAATATCTCGAAAACTATTCAATTTTCAAATCCTATTTGCTTTAAAAAAATTAAAGAGCGTACAATTACCTACATTTGCATGCTTTTATTTTTCTTCTAGTTTTAATATTTTTTGAGATAACTTGTCTCAAAGTGGATGGATTTGTTACAAAATCTTAGTTGATAGTATATTCAACGAAGGGGTGTGAAAAAAAACCCATTAAATCTTATAATTTTGAAAATTGGTACCCATGTTTGTGAGGAGCTTTTGTTGAACATACTAAAAGTCCCCGGTCCTGTGGGTGCGGCTCGCACCGCCATCTTGGATTTCATCCCCCCTTTCTTTAAAGTTTTTCTTTAATATATCGAAAACTATTCAGTTTTAAAATTACAATTGGTTTAACAAATTAAAGAGCGTGAAATTCCCTACGAATACATGCATTTATTATTCTTCTACCTATAATAGTTTCAGAGATATTGGATCTCAAAGTTTGCCGCCATCTTCAATTTTATCCCCCTTTTTTTGTCTTTTTTTGAATTTCTCAAAAACTATTCAATTTTCAATTACATGTAATACAACAAATTAATGATCGTAAAATTCCCTACAAATACATGCTTTTAATTTTCTTTTAGTTTTAATAGTTTCCGAGATATTTAAGAAAAACTTTAAAAGGGGGAAATGAAACCCAAAGATGGTAGCAAACTTTGATGTTCGTTATCTCGGCAACTATTAAAACTAGAACAAAAATAAAAGCACTATTTTGTAGGGAATTTAACGTTCTTTAATTTGTTGTCTCACGTGTGATTTGAAAACTAAATAATTTTCCATAAGCTAGAAGAAAAATAAAAGCATATTTTTGTAGGGAATTTTACTCTCTTTAATTCGTTAAATCACTCAGGGCCAAGGTCTTTTGTACGTTCATCAGAAGACCATCACGAACATGTGTACCAATTTTCAAAACTATATGATTTTTTTTTCAAACCCTTCATTGACTGGACTATTAATGAACTTTTTTTATGCTCCCTCTTACTTCAACAATGGGTAGCGTTGTATATTGAAATACTGGAATAATTTTCCCAAAGGGGCAAATTAACTGGTAATTTGTTAATTTTAAAAAATGTTGAAAAGGGTAACAGATTTTTATTGTTAATCTTATGAAAGTTGATTTAATTTTTGATAATGACAATTTGCATTATCATTCTTAATTTTTTTGTAAAATCAGAAATACATCCTTTATTTTACAATAGAAGACATTGTGCAAATACAGAAATAAATATTAAAATTTTTAAAAAATATATTTTTAAATTTTCAATAAAAACTATGCATTATTATAAAACAGAAATCATCATATGCTTAGAAAATACGTGTGTCGACGTATGCATGCACGTACAAAGGTGCTTAATTTTTTTGGTTAAGGTGCTTAAAAAGTCCTTAAAAGTGCTTAATTTTTGCATCAATTTCTCACTACGCACCCTGCAGGACCTTTCACCTCTAATTATAAATTTAACGCTTATTCTGGTGACAGAGTCTCATCTTTGAGATTTGATTCCTCTCAAGATTTACTGTGTACATGGACCTGTTACACATTAAGTCGATTGCCTTACATTGCCTTAAACATCCTTACATTGGTATGGAAGTTGATGCTGTGTCATTTGTCATCCTTGTGATCCGGCCTTTGTTCAAAATTAAGAGGTTTGTGCCAAAAGTTAGCCCTTGTTAGTTTTAAAATGAGATGTAAATCTAGAAAGAAAGTAATTGATTTAAAAGTAACTCTGAGTTAAACTTTGATCCCTTCATAAAGTATGTGTATGTCAAATATAGTGATTCTAATCTCTGTTGAACTGTTAAGTAGACATGCATGCATGTTTTTTTACATTTTAGATGTCTGTCGACATTTGTGACAATCTGTTAATCTGTGTTTTTAATTCTTTATTTTAATGAAATTCAATTAGGAGGTATATTTTAGTGTACATTCTAAAATCTGATTTCTGAGTTACATATTTAACTGAGCATATTACTATGGAGGGAACATATCTGATTAGATAGGGATAATTTAACTGATTATATTATTATTCAGGGACCAGTTCCATATTTAATTAATTATATTGCATGCTTTATACAGGCACAAAGACTCCAGGCAAGAGAGGAAGAAAAAAGAAATTGGAATTAACAGAGGCTACCAGTAATGAAAATACATTGGGTATTAAAATGCTTCTTTTATGTAAACTTACATATAATCTACATGCTTTCAAAGAACTTTTTAATGTTTAAAAATGCTGATTAAATTATTACTCCTTAATTTGTACTTCTTCATTATATATAATTTCTTCAATCTGTTTAATTGAAACTGTCTTTTTTTTAAAAAAAAAAAAATTCAGAATCTATTCCTGAAGCAGAGGAGGAAAGTAGAGAAGCAACCGATTCATTATCTAATGTGGATTTGCAAGGAAATAAAAATAATGGCAAGTAAAAGGATCATTCATTTTTTTGTATGGAATTGTATATTACAGTTCTTTTGACATCATAATTTTAATTTCAATTATCATCTTCAGGATTTTTTTTTTTGTACTGATGAGAAATATCTGAAAATTTATAAAAAGGTCTGTTTCTCTGAAAGTGAAACCAGTCGGACAGTTCATTTTTCACAGTTAAAAGAATTGTGAAAACTGAACTTTTTACTGTTGTTTATGCTGTTAATATAAATAGAAGCTCTTTTTATCATAAAAAAAAGGCAGATTTAATATGAAGTCTAAGCTGTTATTTTTCTTCCATTAGACACTGAATCCAACTCGCAACCTGCTGCTTCACGACCTGGACGAGCAAGAAAAGTAAAGATTTTATCTGATTACATTACAGATGTAGATGATCTAAGTGATACAAATGGTAAATATTTGAAAAGATTAATTTTGCAAACATTTCCTCAACTTTATATTTAAAATTTTGAAGCAATTTAAGCCTTTAAAAATGTACATAAAATGGTGGAGAAATTTTCTTATTATTTAATTGTCTAGTCTATTTTCATTTATAACTCGTATTCAAGGTGCCAACTAATGGTTCAGCTAGTTGCTGAAATTTAAAAATAATATTGAAAAATATTGCCCACCAACACTGCATTCATCAGATGTTCTAAATTAAACTGCTTGCAGTGAAGTAAACTATCATATACAGGTATTGCCAATAAAAAGTATGATAATAATAACTATACCTGTAATTTGGGGGAAAAAATGCATGGTTTATTTATGGGGAAAATAATTTATAACAAACTTTAAAGTGGATTGGCATTAAGTATAGTTTCAATCATCCACACTTGCACCAATTGCTCTTAAATTTTAAAAACTAAAGCCATGATGAACTACTCAGATGATACGAAAAATCATTTTGGCTTGAACTGCTCATTTAGTGTGTGAAAACAACACATACTATTATTATCAAGAATTAAATGTTATGAAATGCATTAATGATTTACATCAAACAGCAACAAAAAATCCCCACATTTTTTTAAAATAATATTTCTGGTGTATACTAATGTATCATGGATTTTAATTATACTAAATTTATTTAAAACATGTATGCCCCTCCAAAAAGTTAAAGAGAATCGCTGAGTGAATTAATTTTAAATGTGACCCAAATGAAATTGGAAACTAAGTTAAAAACGTGAAAAATGTACCATCAAATGTAAGTTTAACCAAAAAAACCTAAAATAAGAAATTAATTTTCTGAGATAAAAGAAATTATTCATTGAATTAGCTCATCCATTTGCACAAAGAGAACCAAGAAAAGTTCCAGAAGTTCAGTGCTTGATCGAAAGGTTGTCTGATCTGAAGAGAGTTGGTAATAAAATTTGTGCGAGTACAAAATTTTCTGAAAAAGCAATAACTAGAGAGATTTAAGTAATAAATATTGTAAAGGTCCAAGTGCTTTAGAAAGTTGGTGTTAATTTTTGATGTTATTTGTATCAAATATCATTTATATTTGACTACATACATTAGCTGTTTGACAGTCTTTGCCTTTCGCTAGATGTAAGGAATCTAATAGGCATTCCATCACAATTTTTTTATAGTGAAGTTTTGGCCTTTTTTTTTCTATTATTTTTCTAGTTCAGCTCAAAAGTGGATAATTCATATGCATTTGGATATTTTCTTAAAAATTTTGTGTGTAAAATATATTTAAAATTTAAAAAGTTCCGGTTGCATATAAAAATTTACATTTGATCTTTTTTTTAAATTTAATTTTTCAGAGCTTTAATTCAATCAAAATAGTTGACTGCTTGGAAGTTTAATATTATACCTAAATGAAATATAAAATTGTGTTGAATTGTTTGTCCAGACCCCAACTCTTTCCCTTTCTTTTATCTCTGTTATTCTATTTGAAAATTATATTAAATTTTGTTTTATTTGTTCTTTTCTGTAGATTACTTAGAGAATGAAGGGGAAACACTGCCTATCAAAAAAAGAAAAAGAGCTCAAGTACTGTCTTTAGAGGAAGATGGTACCATTGAAACTACAGATCATAATGGTAAGAAGCCTAGCATTTGCCTAACTCTGTCAACAAATGGTAGTAAAAATGTAGATTTCAACAGGGATTCTGTCTCTTTGAAGTCTATATTGCAGAAAAGTACTTAAATTTATGGCTTTCTAAAATATAATTCTAGTATAAATGTGGTAATCAATTGTATTTTATAGCTTCCATTGCTTTGTTGGATGTTTCTAAGCTCATGAAATCTAAATCTCAATTTGGTCGCCATTTTTTGTAAAATGAAAAAGGGATACAATATCTTTTAAATATCCTAAGAACTTCTTATTGTGTCTAATAATACATGAAAAGAGAAAATACATACATTCTAATAAACAGAAAATAAATATAAACCCCAAATAATGTTCTCTGCAATTTTCACTTCAGTTTCATTACTGTTTGACAGAAAAAAGAAAATTTTAGGTTTCTGACTCGTGTGTGAAATTACCTCTGATAGTTATATCTGAAATTACCCCTGACATGAATTTTAAAGTAATTACTTTATCAATAAACTGATCAGTGCCAGAAAGAGTAGACCAGCAAATTCTTTATTTTGGAAGTTGCTGTGATAATTTTATGATAGGTTAAAATATATGGGTATAAATAATAAAACATATTAATCAAGGATGGATCATTCACTATACACTTATACTCTCTTGTGTAAAACTTTGTGACTAATATAGATTATATACTGCAAGCTTTATTTTTATGCTTATTAAATGTACCAATATGACATAATATATGTTTCATATTTCTATGAAGCATTTATAGTGAGAGGAAAATGTTTAAGAGGCATTCTAATTTTTAAGTTTCTGTATATTTTATGTTTTAAAGGATATTGTTGCTGGAACATGGGCTGGTATTATGTTTAGTTTTTTTCATATGTTGTCATTCTTCAATTAGCATGATTATGGTAGTGCTATGTGTAAGTGAAATTAAATTATAAAAAAATGGTGTACATAATTTACTGTGGTTTATATAAATAAAATTTTGCTTGAATAATTGTTTAAAATTACGTGTTATGCTGAAGTGTGATTTATTTCATTCTCTTTCGGTAGGCTTGATTGTTGATGGTCATAACACTTTCCAAGAGAAAACAAGTATTGAAGAGATTTATCCTTTTATTGCTGAAGAAACAAATGGTAAATATTCCATTAACCCTTTATTGCGGGTGCTTTTAGTATAGCTGGTCGCTCTAAATGCAAAAAAAAAGAAATATATTTGTCATGTGTTTATTGTGATACAGTGGCAAATCAAAAAGATCTGCACAACTAAGTATGCATTTTTTAATTAATGATAAAAGTTTGAATTTTATTTTAGTTATTTTTATAAAGAAATATTTTTATAATTTAGTGGCAAGATAAATGATAAGAAAAAACGATTTATTTTGTGCATGAAAAACATTTTTATAATTTAGTGGTACATAAGCCACAGCCACAACATGTGGTTTATAAACCATACTCGCGTCTGGGTATAATTTAAATATGTGGATTATAAACCACACCCGCAGTTAAGGGGTTAAGCATTCTGGGCTTAAAGGGCTTAGTCCCCAGTCAAACAACATAAAAACTTTGAGGAACTTGAATGAATGTATAATCCTTTAAGACAATTAAATTAATTAAAATTTAATGCCAAGATAACTTAACAGTTCTTATCATCAATCTCCTTAAGTGTTTTCACTTAATTTCTCTCTAATTAATGTATCATAAGACTTGGTGCATAACTTGATGATTTATCAGACATTTAAGATATCAAAATAAGTATTCTTTAACAAAAATTCCCTTTTTATGCCTCTAGTACTATATTTTAAAGAAAAAGACAAGCTTGTCAAAAAATTCTATGCGGTAGTTATGCTTGATGTATTTTCTCTTTGATACGTTATTCAGGTATAAGATTTAGGAATGCATCAGTTTTCTAAATTTTTGTAAGCTGATAAGTTAGGTTGATTGGGAAGTCCAAAATTTTAATGCATTGTTATTGATAAAAGCAGGTTTGCTGATTTTGTACTCTTGTTTTTTACTTATTTTGTGTACTCTTGTTTTTTTACTTATTTTGTGTACTCTTGTTTTTTACTTATTTTGTATAATTTCATGCTATTTAAAAGGCGATTAAATCTTAAACCTCTGAAAGGAAAGATTGACCAAGGAAAATGGTCTGTAGGAAAATTTGTAAATGAATGAGGAAAAAAAAAAAGACTTTTTGTTAAAGAACACAAAGGGGGGTGATTGTGTTCAGAATTTATGCAGAATTCCAAAATCTTTACCTTCTCAAATCCGGAATTTCAGGATATTTTTAGTTACACTATCTGTCTCAGATTCTGATTTAGAACAAATATATCATTAAGATAGTGCAATAATTTTAGAGTATATCAAAATTCAATGGGTTAGTTAAATTTCTTTTTGAAGTAAATTAGTGAAAATCCAGTCATTTTTATTAAAATACGCATGATTGCACATCACCTTGACAATCTACAATTATTCAAAATTAACTCAGGTTTTAACTGCATGCTAGTTTTCAACTATTTTTGAAATGGAGTTGAAATTGCCCCTGCTCAAAGCTTTTATTTATGAACTTGCTAATTATAAGGAAATGCAAATAATTTTTTTAAAAATTAGTCTAAATACTACAACAGTTGTATATGCATATATACAACAGCATGCGTATATTGACTTTAACTAAAAATGTTTTAGTAAAATAACTTCTTAATAAACAACATTTTGCATTTTTCTATTTCTTTTCTTATTCTAGTATTTTTTTTTTAATTTCTAATAATTTAAACACAAAAAAATACATTTATAAAATATTTTTATGCTTATCTTAAAATAAAGAATATTGCAAACTTTTATTGTAATAGTCTCACTGAAGTTATTTTTAATATATCTAATAAGAGTTCATTTATAGGTCGAGATAATAAAAAAAATTCTGAAACAACACCTATTGAGAAGAAAAGGAAACTTCAAGTGTTACCAGAAATCAATGAAGAAAACAGTGAAACTAATAGTAAGTTTTTAATTCAAATAAAATCTTATGTAGAGTTAAGTTTTTTATATTGTTGCCATTAGAATTATTGTGTGAATTGGAAAAATTGTTTGCTGCTTTTCAAATTGTTGAGTTAACAAAGATATCAATCTGTTTTAAGTGGATAACTATGCTAATAGCTGGCCACTTTCAAATTGATATCTTTGCTAATCCAACTTCAGGGATGCTGTCATTATGGATTCTTCAAGTTTTGTCAATTCCCCCATTATATCTGGTGATGATATATTCTTTCCTTATTGGGAGGTGATTTTGCATTTTCGTTATAATTTGTGCATGTTTTTCATTTTTATGTAGTACAGTAGAATCTCTGTGGAATCTCACCAATGTCAAAAAAGATATATTTTTGGTTAATTGAATATATGTGTTTCAAACTTGCATGTTTTATGATGCTATTTGTTCAAATTTCAATATGAAGAGACTGATAGTCATGTTTTTTCAATTTGTTGACCACAGATAAATAATATCAAAAATTGTACAAATTATTTAAACTTCAAGCACATGCACATAATTCTGCATTTCAAAGAAACAAAACTAACATATTTTAAAATTACCTGGCGTATCTCTTGATTATGCATTTCTTAGTGTGATGAATTTCAAATGTCTGCCTGCTTATATGATTGTCATAGGTGTTTTAAAAATTCACTGCTTATACATTGAAGCTTCATAGCATCATGTGTTGACATAGATAAACTTTATTGATCTATATGTCACCATCATATTTTTCCTTCTCTATACATGTTTGATTATTTTTTTCATCACTGGGAGAGAGTGATGAAAACAGAATGATCTGCATTCATCCAAGTCTGCACCTTTTCTTCACCGAGAGATTTTTTTTTTTGTCTCATAGACCTATATTTCTAATTTTAAATTTATACCTTCCCAAGTTCTGTTATTTTGAAATTTGCTGATTGCAAGAGATTTTTCTGCATATGATTATATATATATATATATTGTTTTCTACGTAAGAATTATTATCCATTGTTTTGTGTTTTGGGAGAAAAGGGGGGGATGAGAATTATATGTGTATAACCCAAGAATATGAAAATTATGAAAGAAGTTTAGCCTAAAACAACATCCCCCTCTTTTTTTTAAAATTTTGCTGAATACTAAATGCTCTGAATGTACTGCATAATGTAAAAACTAAATGTCTTTCTTTAAGAAAAGATTTTTTTTCTAATATATAAGGAAGCCTGCCAGTTATGTTTTGAATCTTTGTACATTAATATATATTTTTGATTGCAATTTTGTATTGCATGTGTGAAAAGTTTATATTTTTTTAATGCCTGCAAGTGTTCCTACCCTATAATAGAATTCTAGGTTATGTAATTTTGAAGGAAATCTTGTAATTTGTTACTTAAATTCAAAATAAACTATTGAAATTTGTATTTCTATATTAATTTATCAACTCGAATAATCTAACTAATTGTTTCTTTAAATTTTTTGCTTCAACAGATCCTTTATCAGATTTGATGCTTGAGACTTCACTTTCTGGAAGAAAAATAAAAGCTAAGGATATGTCAGATTTCATTACAGATCCTGAAGCCTTCAGTGACTCGGATGGTGAGCAATGCCTTCTGGTTGTATTTGAAATAGCATTGGCATTTTATTGTTTTATAGTGTAGCAATGATATATTAGTTGATTTAGAGGGATGCTAGTGAAAAGATCTTTAAAGTTATGTGTTATTGAGGAATTTTAATGTTTTTACTGTTATTTTTGATAATCTAAGTGGAATTATCTTGTTCAGCAAAAGTTAAAATGTTTAGTTTTTTTAGATAAAATGAGCTCAAGTTTATTTATGTATATATTAGTTCTTCAAGTAATATATCCGAATTTTATTGGTTGTTTGTGGAATTTAAAGTAAATTAATATTAAGATAGATTATGATATTTCTTTTCTTATTTTTTTAAATGAAAATTTAGTTTTTTCCCTTAGTTATAACGATATTTGGTTTATTTATTTGGAAAGTTTCTGAGGACTTTAAATCTTCATATAGTAGTTCTAAATAAAAAAAAAATTGCAGATGATGATAAAGTTATCTGCTACTTTTATCTATTTAAAACCTCTTCCAATTTTTTACTGCTCTCTTTGTGTTAAATTGGTCATTTTGATTAATGACTTTGACACAGTTTCACCTCACAGATGATTTGTTGCAGTAATAAGTGTATTGGCTGTATTATTAAAATTTCCTGTCTGCTTATTTTAATATTTATATTATACTGTATTTAGAAATTTCTCTTGTTTTGGTTCAATAACTTATTTTCTGTGATTCTGAATTTCACTGTTGACTCTTGCCCACATAAACATTCATCTTTGCTATTTTGTCCTTGTTTATTTGTTATCATAAAAAAGTGAGTTGTGATTCAAACAGTCAGTAAAACGTATGTTTTCAAAGTTACTGTAAAGATATTCTGTATGTCAATGAGCCTGTCAGTGAATTAGTACCTCATCTGATTCCAATATTGATATCTCTTCTCTGTAACATAACTAATGTATTAAACTAAGGAAAGAGTTCTTACAGTGCTGAATGACTAATACTTCATTAATTTTCATCTTAACTAACTCAATTTTTTTCCTTTCAAATAGATGGCATGACTCCTGTAGAGAAGATGCAAGATCTGGATGAAGTCAATATCATTTCATGTGAAGAAAATGGTGAACATCATTTGATTAATCAATTTAAAAAAATTCCTTGAATATGACCAAATGTGATGTGAACTCATTCAACCAAATATTTTTTTCATAAGGGTAAATGGAGTACAAGGGGGAAAAAAAAAACCTTTGTAGTAATCAAAGATTGAATTAAATCTAATATTGCCATTTTATATATTTGAATCGAACTGATTTACAGTCTACAGAATGAATTGAAATGTGTTAACTAAAATTTTCTCTACATTGCACCATTTATGAGTTGATTAAAGAATGAGTTAAATAAGAGAGAAAAAGTAATTTGTTTTATTTTATTTATTTAAAATCTTTCATTATCTTCTGTGTACTTTAAAAGGCTTTGAGATGCATTGTAATAGTTAAAATTTAAAATTACATATTTTTAAGATAGTGGAATTTAAATGTTTTAAACATGATAGAAGTTATGTTTATAGATTTCAGAATTATTATAGAATAAACACTGCTTATCAAAATCAAAGGATAATCTGAAAAATTATGTTTACTGATTAAATTTTCAACCCATGTGTTGTGAAAGTATTTATGCAAATTAACACAAAATTGAACTTTTTTGAGTAGATGAGCACCCAAAATATGTTAATCTGACAATGTGTTGTATAATGTTTGTGTATTAGAATTCAGGTGTGTAGTATTATTTCAAGTGAGTATGGTTTCTGAGAGTTATCAGTTTTCATGTAATGAGTCAAAGGCACTATTTAAGTGGGCAAAATGGGATGTTAATTGGTGCAAACCATAAGGGGTGTGGTAAATACAAATGGAAGTTGTGTCTCTTCTGAAGATGTACTGAGAGTCATTTTGGTGTATAACAGTTTGGCAACCTAAGGTATCTAACATATGCTTGATTGGGTTCAAGTCTGATGAGTAAGCTGTCCAATCCTTTCAAGCCAAAGGCAGCCTTACATGGGGTTCCAAGACTTCATTCACATATTTTTGACTAGTTGCAGAACCTCCAGAAAGGATAAACTCAGTACAGCAATTTCTGATTATCCCATTCTTGACCATGAAACTGCTTCTGGGGAGCAGGATCTTGGATGAAAAAGGAAAGAGTAATTATTTGTTCCTTGCTTCTTCCTCACATAAATATGTATATTGATTTACAGTTTGGCTATATATGGCCAGATAAATAATCAGTTTATAGTCCTATTCCTCTTGGCTCTACTGGACATAAAGCGAACAGCACCTTAAATGTGGGCCCCTTTGGAAAAAGTGAATGGAAGCACAAATCATGGGTTTCGAAGTCCAACTTTGTAAAACCTTTGCGCAATAGTAGAAGGGCTGATTTAAATTTCTCTGGCAGCTTGAAGATCTAAAACCAATTATCTTAACATGGTTTCTTCTGGTCGTTAATCATATCAAATTGTCCTCAGTTGCAATTGTTGTTCTTGGTTGCTCTTGACTAGGCTGTTTACTAATTGATTAACTGCTCAAAAATGCTACTATGCTTTTAATGTGACATTTTGAAGGATATACAGATCTTGAATAATAACTGTTTGTGTTTGCCCTCTTCAAGTGTTCCAATTGAGCACCATTAATGCCATTCACTAAAATGGGGTCTTTGACTCTTTACTTACGAAAACTGACCACTCTTAGAAACCAGATTATATTTAAACAACACTACACTCTGGAATTCTGACATGAGTCTATTCGTGTAAACCAGAAGGGGTTAGGCAATTGATTCAAATTAGGCAACTGATAATATATTATCAATTGCCTAATTTGTGTATTTCGTGTACTCACCTATGCACAGAGATCCAATTATTAGTGACTATTAGCATAAATAATTAAAACTTTCAACTTTGGTCAAAAACTTATCAGTGAATATAATTTTTCTTTTAATTTTAATGAGTAGTATATCTATTTATACACAATATATATTGCATAAGAAATGTATTTTACGTACTGTGGTTTAAAATATATTGTAATGCACAGTTTTCATTTGATTTAACTGAGCTATCTTAATCAAATGTTTTCTTTCACCTACTGCAATTTGCTTATATTTTTTCTGTTGTTTATTTTAGCTGAAAATCTGAATGCTGCAGGAAGTGTAAGCCTGTTATGTAATTCCACCCAGCTAGAAGGAGAATTTTCTATTATTCCACCTGCTGAAGCTGATGGTGAATATCCTGGAGAACAGAATATCATTTGTACTTTGGATGTAGAAAATCCTAATGGGAATAATTCCGTCATTGAGTCTTCTGACATCATGGACCAGAATGAATTGAATAACCCTGAGGTAATAAGTACGACAGAAACCATATCATCTTCTACAGAACCTCTGTCAACTGCCATTTCTTTAGACGAGCCCAACATTGACATTCTTGCAGAGTTACCAGATTCTGAAGCATGCAATGATATCAATGCCAACAATATCCTCATTGAGCCTGTCATCACTGAAGTTGTCGTCACATCTGACCAAATGCCTCGCAGGACGAGAAGAAAAATTCTGCCTAATGTTATCAAAGGCAGCATGCGACCTCCAATTCAGAAGAAAGCTCCAATTCAGAAGAAACCATTGTTACCACCTCGAAGAACATCATTTACAAGCTTTACTCCAATGGAAGAAGTACCACAAGTCATCCCAAAAATTACCCTTGTGCAATCTACAAAAACTTACTCGAAACAAAGTTGCCTGAAACTAATCAAATCAGAGGAGCTAGGTGACACGCCTGAATATTTAGAAACAGTTCAGAAGTCTCCTATGAACATATTAAGGAAACGTTCATTAAGTGGACCTGCTAAGTCACCATCTACTCCAGAGATGAATATCTCTAGGACTAATTCTATATGTACACCAACTCGGCCGCCACTAAAAAATGCACCTTTAAATGTGTTAAGTTACAAATCTGATAGTACGCCAACTGTGCCACAATCTTCCACAGAATTGCCATTACATGCTCTGACAGCTGATCCAAGGACCATAAATATGCATCCAGAGAATTCCACAGATTCACCTCCTGTGGTTATACTCACAAGGACTCCTAATAATTCTAATATGCTACATTTATTTGTGTATCAGAAGTCTTAGTTGTTAATAGTCTCGTAATTTTCTAATTTTTATCCAAAGAAAATGAAAATTCGTCTGTAATTTATAAAGCTAAATTTTTTTGTCTGTATTGTTAAAGTTTTGTTATCGACATGATGCACTATTTATAATTTATTATTTTTTTTTCATTTTTGTTAAGTTTATTTCCAATTTTTTATAGTTATGGAATGAGGTTATCTATTGAAAGTCTTATTTTAATGAACTAATGTTATTGACTTGAACTGTTTATTGAATTCTTTAGAAGAAAATTACAAATTCCAATTTAAACTCAAATATCAAAGTTAAATGATGAAATCTCTCGAAGAAAAATCCTTGTACATTAATGAGGCCCCACTTTTGTTGTAATTTTGTGTGTTTTATATTTCTTTCTTGTTCCTTTAATTTTACTTACTGCATAGTCTGTAATAGTTTCGCTTTCTTACATTTTTTTTTATAAATTTTTAATCTGACATTGGTAATATAAAAACTGACAAAATAAGAAAATTTTACTTAAAAATAATTTTTCTCAAATAATTTTGTAGAGGAAATTTAATATTTGGAAAAATTACAGACTGTATTTTTAGTTGACGTGTGAAAATAAAAACCTTATGAATAAGAAATAAAATATAAGGTAATGAAATAAGTCTTCTGAAGTTACTTTGATGTATTATTACGTACAGGCTATAAAAAATTTCACATATACAGTAAAGCACCATTTATATGTCTTTCTTATTTTATATATTCACCAACATAAAACAGCGTATAAATGAAAAGGAAGTGAATTACAATGCATAGGCATGAATCGGGACTGTGATTAAATGTCATATAAATGAGAAACACATACATGGTGCTTTATTGTATGTATTTCCATATTAGATACAGGGTACCCAGGCTAAAAGTATCCAAAAGTTATAGCCTATAATTACAATTATATTGAAATTAAAACATTTTGCTAAATTTTTTAAAATCAATACAGTTCAATGTATGCATCTTTTGTAGATGTCTAAATGATAAGCAAGGTCTCGCCTAATATTTTGTAACATATTGAAACTTATTAAATGAATTGCTTGAATTGTACATGTCTTCAACTTATCCACAGTTTCAATTGTTTATTGATAAAGGACGAATTTAATGAATCATGCACACAATCAACAGTCTCTTTTGTCACAACAGCTTTAGGATGTTTGCGATATCAAAGTTCCTATCTCTCTTAAAGTTCTATCCCATGGGCTAATGGATTTCAATAATTGTTCATATTTATTGCTGAACATGCACCGCTGATTTTAATTCAGCTAACCAAGACACACACTGCGCCTTTTTATGTGGTGTCCACATCTTAAGGGATGAATCTTTTATGAAAGCTACAGAAGGCGATTTTTGTTGTATTGACAATTTCTGTATGAATGCACAGCTGAATGGTCTATACCCAAAAAAAAAAATTCGGAGGGAATTCCAATCAATGGAGGAGCAATCTGTTACATTTTATTGAGTAGTTCAGTAAATGTAAGCTATTGTTTCTGGATACTTTTAGCTTGGATGCCCCGCATAATCATAAATATCCAGTTCTTTATACTTTGTTATAATTTTTATAAATCGGATAATATGAAAATTACAATTAATAAAATGCATTCAACTTGAAATTTTATGTGTTGTGCATATAATCCTGGTTTCTTCTTGGCTCCAACTTATGATGCCAAATTTCCTGTTATTTCGGGATGTTTCAAAATGGATAATAGCTGAATAAAATTTCTGTCTCTTGATATATCATTAATTATTGGAAATGAATCAGTGTTACAATGTATAAAAAAGGTACTAAAATTAAATGATGGAAGTTAACATACAACCTCACTGAAAGGAATATGTGTGTTAAAGTGAATTATCCATTAACCACTTAACTTAATTTTCTTTGCCATCTAATAAGATGCTCCCTTCTGTTTTGGAAAGCAGTTGTCGTTTTTCTTCATCTCAGAAGGCATATAATACTTGAGATGTTTATGGATTCTAGGTAATTTTTGTGTAAAATTATAAAGATAATTAAGGATTAAATTTTAGTTTTAAGACCAAAAATGCGATAATTCGATGCACGAGTATTCTCGGGCTGTTAAGTTAAGCGGTTAAGTGCACTATACTATATTGACTATAAGACTGCTATAAGCTCCGAATTGCTTGAGAATCCCTACAACTGAAATCTTGTTCAAATTCTTTATCATTGTCAATTTTTAAGAATATTATATCAAAAACATTAATCTTGCATGCCCGCCATTTTGTCTCTATCTTTAAACATAGTGTCAAATCTATTAAAACTTCAAGCTAATGGCAAATATTGTGTAATTTTCAAGCATGAAGATCATACCAGGTGACTGTAATGCAGAATTTAGCCAAATTCCATGTTATTAATTATTTGTAAAGAGCAATTTTCTAGATGTCTATTGACTTTAATAAAAATAACTGTGCATGATGTGTGAATTTTTTTCATCCAGGTGTTGACTTGTGTATAATAGTAGCTTGATACCACTAGAATTTAATGTAGGAATCTTTTAGTCTAATTTTCATGAAATTTACTTGCTGCATCTCACTGTTAAATGACCAAAGCACCTATGTAATAATCAAAACAATATTTATTATACTGTAACTGACTATATCTCTTGTGACATTCGTTTTTGTTTATGAATGGAATTAGTGTACATAAGCACATATTGCTATATATTTAAAAGTATTTGTAAATATTGTGTATTGTTTGATATCAAACAATTTATAATGTAATTTATATACTTATTTATCATTTACAATTTTTTTTACTGAATAATTTTTGTTTTAATTCTGCTGAATTTTTCAATGTGTGTAAAATAATAATTTGAAAATGTTTCAGAATTCATTTGTAATTATTTCGATTATTAATATCAAAATATGAAGAATATAATTTGTCTAAATTTCTTTATTACACAGGGGAAAAAAAATATTTAATATACCTTGTACCAAAATCATAGATAATCTATATGTGATATTTTCTATAGTCAATTTTTGCCACTTTGAATTGGATATGTAAAAGATTTTCTGAAAACATTTAGTGCTATATTTTTGTAAGGGAAAGAAAATATTTGCATGCCATGTGTCCATAATAAAAGGTTTCATAGTTGCACAGATTTCTTTTTTTAAAAAATAAATATTGCATGTTCTGAGTTATTAAACTTGCCAATGATTGGTTATATTATGATCACCTATCTAACCTGCATAACCCTGAAGTATTCTTCCTTGAACTTTGTTACATACTTGCACAATATGGTACATTTTGTGTTTAGCAATGAAGAGAATCGACTAAGCATTTTAAACCTTTTTCCGCTGGTTCATTGGGTCCAAAATTTGATACACATCTATAATTTTGGTGTCAAGACCACACACCAAATTTCATTTATCTTGCTTGTTGTTTTTTTAATTATTTTGTTCACATATGTACAGGCAGGGAAACAGTTACCCTTTTATCAGATTTATTCCAAAATTAGACCCAGATCTACAAGTTTGGTGTTAAGACCATATACTAAAATTCACACATCTAGCTTGTTGGGTTTCTGAGTTATGGCATTCACATTTGCATGAATAGAGAGATAGACCAACAATCAATCCATCAATGAATTTGATCAATATCTGAGATTCTAGTGTTAAAACCAGATGTCAATTTTCACCTCTCTAGCTCGTCGAGTTTTTAAGTTATTGTATTCATATGCATTTGGACAGATTTCATCCAAAATTTGATACAGACCTACAGTTTCAATGTTAAGATCACATACTAAATTTCATTAGCCCAGCTTGTTACATTGGAATCAAAATGTGTGTTTACAGACAAATAAAATGGTTTTCTAGACTCCAGAAGTCTAAAATGCGGAGGATGTATCCAGCAGAGAATCCAGAATTTGGCCCGGAGAGGGCTGAGGTCATAAAAAATTTTGTATCTTGAAGAATGTCAAACATCATGGATGATGTAAACCAAAACACTTAACAGACTAACTTTACAGACTTTACTCGCCTGACAATAAGAATCATAAAGAACAATACAATACTTTCGATAATTTAATAAAAAATACAGTGAAATAACTAGCCAAAAAATGTCTTCGACCGTGTCAATGCTACAAGTACAAGTGGAATGACTAGAAAAGTTTTGAGCCTGTCGAGCCAGAAAGCAATGTTGTCATGTTTTTATTATTTTTTTAAAAAGGAAAATTGGTTGTAGTGTTAAAAATTAAAGTTATAGTGGTTTTAAATAAAATCAATAATCCTGGCTTAGCTCAGGGGGGAGGCTGCAACCCCATAGCCCCCCTGGATTCGCTACTGGAGTTATCAAAATTTCAAGATAAAATTTTTTTTTGATTACAATATTTCTCTGTATGGGAAGATAGTAGGATTTCCTGTAATTCCAAATGGAACCATTCGGAGTTTAACATCTTCAGGGAAGATTTTTTTTTAAAGTGAAAAAATATTTAATATTTTAAATAATTTTATATCTGCAGCAACACAGTGTGAAAGAAAAAAATATTACTCATTTTTTTTTGAACTTGGAATAATTTGAAGCAGTGGCGGCGATTGGGTGGGAAAAGTGAGGGGGCAAAAAATTTAGACATCTAAAAGACCCGGGAGTATAGGGGGTAGAAAATTTTAAAAATTAGCTAGTTTTCCCAAACACTATTGCTTTTAATAATTCACTAGGTTTGGGCGGCTAATATGAAATAAATTTTTAATTTTCCAAAAAAATAAAAGTGGGGGGCAATCCCCCCCCCCCGACTCACCGCCACTGATTGAAAGAAAAACTAAGCACACACATGTGTATTTGTCTTTGAAGAGATTGAACAACAGATAACATAAATGTCTGGCTTAGTAAATTTGAACACTATACGTCTTCCAGGTTTAGTGTTATTCATGGTAATGCCATGCCAAAAAACAAAGATTTCATTGGTTAATGTCAATGCAGTAGAGTAGCGAGGGTAAGTGACACCTGAGTCAATATGATTTTTTCGCCTACCCCGTCATCAGTGACTTAGCTTGTTTAAAAGACGCCAGGGGCATTTCATTTTTCACTCCTTCATCCTGTTTGACTTTAAAAATTGACATAAGCACATTAACGTTTTATCATCATAGCCAGTGGCGTCCGGAAAATAATGGGTTTTTGTTTGTTTTTTAACCCAGTCGTCAACAGTGGTTTGGCAAGCGTGAATGGCGCTAGAGGTTGGTATCATTTTTATGCCTCCTCATCACATTTTGCTTTAAAATTGGAGGAAATGCAGTAGTATTACGACACCATGCATGGCTCCCTTAAAACTGGTACCCGAGGCATCTATACTGTCCTACCGCCACGAGAAGACACCAGACATGCCAGTGGCGGTCGTTATGGAAGCGGGATATTCCACTGCATTTTGGGGGTGAAATAAATGGCTTTATTTCATTTAGCACAGATAGAACGTGCGGAAGTTTCATTTCGCTTTGTATTTCAGTCGAAAACGAATTCCTCGCCTGACGAAGTGCGCTTAGTTTGCCAAATGTTGCGGTTGATTTTATATCCGTTTCTCTCCTTTCTTCGACTCGCCTACTTGCGTTAACCCTGCTCAGGGTTTTCCTCGTGGCGGTAGGACAGTATTCCCCTTGCCTCTCAGTCGCTACGCCACTGTGTCATTGTAAGTTTGGAAAATAAGTCTACAAAATTTCATCAACAGGTTTTCTCAATCTTCTTCTTATTTCTGAAGATGCAAGTTACAATACCTTTTCTGTTATGTTTATTATTCGGTGCCTATCTGTTACAAAAGATGTCTAACTTTTTTAGTCTCTCAGAATTCCGATATAGGGGGAAAAAAATTTCCTCTTTCCGGCCATATAATTATTCTGAAAACATGCTTAATGGAAAAGAAACACCAGGCTTTTAATTTCTAAGCTTGTTTTATATCAAATAGAAAGAATAATCCAAGTTACAAAAAACTTGATCTTTAAATCTAAAATACAGAGTGTCCACTCTAAACGTGGCCCAATAGGTACATAATTTCTAAATCATTAGAGATCAGCTTAGACTTCCAATTGAAAAATTCTTTAAATAACGTAAAAAAATTATATTTTATGTTGTTCGTGTCAATAAATCCCGAAATCAATTTTTATACATTTCCCCTGCCCTATTAGACATATTTATTCAATTATTCTCGACACAGTAACATTAAAAAAAATTAAAAAAAGTCCCACTCTTCCACGATTAAAACTGATCTAGTTATGAAGCTTTGATTATAATTGTTTTCGACGATTTTAGACAGTTTAATGGAAGCCTCGAGGTAGGAAGATCCTCCAATCGACAGGTAACGCGGCCTCTGATTGGTTTAAAATTATAAAATTCCATGAATGAATTATGAATCTTAATGGTAATCAGCTGGAATTGGTATATATGCTAGCTGCCCTATTATACTATGTTTCTCACATGCTCAGTTAAAAAAATGCTCATATGAATATTAAAATTATTTCGTCTTAATTCTAATGTAATGCTTTGCTGGCATATTGTCAAGTATTCTGTAAGTTTCGTATGATTTGGTTGAAAAATCTGCATTTTATAAGCAAAAGAAATGCGGATTTTTTATTTTTAAGAAAACCTTTATATCTTCTCGATTATGCGTTCTATTTTTACGAAAATGCATGCATATATTGCGCATAACATACAAAATCAGTGGCGGCGATTGAGTGGAAAAAGTGAGGGGGGAAACAATTTATAGACATCTAAAAGATCCAGAGATATAGACAACAATATTTATAAAATTTAGTTAAAAAATTAGCTAGTTTTTCCGAACACTATTGCTTATTTGTAATTCCTAGTTTTAGGTAGCCATAATTAAATAATAATTAATTTTTTCCCTAGAAAAGTAGGGGGTCGGGCCCCCCCCCCCCCCCCGATTGGCCGCCACTGTACAAAACCATTGATGAAAGTTGCAAATCATTATCAGCTTTCTCTGAAACCGATTGGGCCCAAATAATTTTCTTCATCACTTTCTAACCGGTCCCCTAAATGCCCTCGTGACCGAATCTTCACTGTAAAATGTGAGTTCCCTCGATTCTCCTCATTTGATTGTGAACTATTGTACCCATTTTAACTCCAAATTTTTCGCATTTTACGAAATATGCTTAACTTTTGGATACGAGTGTTTGTTTCTAATTGTGTATTTTTCACATAATGAAAAGTTTGATGTTTCATGTAATTATAAGAGCTGCGAACATTGCCAGAAGTATAATATTTTCAAATTATTTTAAAATGCAGACACTTTTTCGTATTAAACCATGGTTTTGTGTACAATCTTTTTGAAGTTCAACGTGTATTTTTTTTACAATAATTCTTCTTCTGAGTTGTGAAGAGATCAATTGTATGTAAAGTTAGTGATAAATAAATAAATAACTTATATTAAAATTATTCCTGGGAAAGAGTTTGAATATTATTATAATCAAAAATAAAAGAATGATATTATTATAATCAATTAATTAATTATGAAAATATAATTAATAACAATATAATATAATTAATCACTCATTGATTAATAATATTATTACAATAAATCAATTAATTATATTATTATAATAAATTAATTCCATTCATTTTCTAGCAAAGTGCTGTATTTCTTGTGTGAGGTCGTAATAAATCTGAAATTTTTATTTACAGCGTATATTTCATTTTGTAAAAAGTATCAATAGAGTTGAAATATAATTGTACAGAAGTCGTCGTATGTAAAATAAATTTTTAAAACAATTTTCTGAATACAGTTATGGACAGAAACAAGTGAATCATTTCATCTATGTTGATGCATTTAGTAAATATTGAATTTTATTTTTTTTTTCATTAAAAGAGACGCAGTGAAAATTTTGCTGCTGGTAAAAATTGTAAAAGCCATATCAGTTAACAAACAAGTATTCAGAAAGGTATTCTTTATTGAAACTGTAAATAAAAAAATATTTTTTGATCAATATTATAAAATTATGAAAATGTGCCCGTTTTTCGAAGTAGTATTATAGCGTACATTTTTAAAAGAATAATTTATACAAATAAATATTTAATAATAAATATGGATATTACATTCATACGCATTATATTTCATTGAAAATGCATGTGATTTAAATTAAAATAAAAAAAATATTGTTACCAAATTTATCACTGAAATCATTATAAAACAATCCAAATATGGTGATCGTTGATTGAAATTTGATTATATCTTGCCAATCACCAAATATTACGAAACTGGAAGATATTGAATCATCTAGGTAAATATTGTGTTTTAAGTTCTATCTGTAGAATTGCTGTTTTTTAGTTGTTGCAACATTTCCATTGCCTTCTCCAAGTAATCTTCAGGAAGACCCTTGAAGAAAGCTTGTTCCACATCCCACATCTCATTACTTAAGTGACCACCAAGGTTCTTTTGAACTCTTCTGGAGACCTTATCACACACCATTTCACACAAAGCCTTAGTCCTGATATCTTCACAAAAGGTGCAACCGCCGGCCTCTTCCTGACAGCAGTCGTGCCACAAGCAGTGGGCTTGGTGGTGAGAATTAACAGTGGTGTGTCTGTCCACACAGTGATTCCAGACAGACGTTGTGACATTGTCCTCGAATCTTTCAGAATATCCGACCATCATTGCAGGATCCAATTTGTCGATGTCGTGGATTTTCGAGGAATTCTGCCCAAAGACATGTACAGGATGTCCTTTAGATTTCATAACAGAAGCTACCTTGTAGAAATAGTCGATGTGGTCCACGAAGTCTTCGAAGGCTTCTAGCATGTGGAGGTCCCTTAGCTCTGCGGAGTAGACTCCTTGGCGTTTGTTGGCGAGTTCTTTGCAAGCACCCAAGACGAGAGTGATCCACAGAGTGTCATTGTGGACCCATTTAAGAGAGCCTGTCCTACGCTGTCGGAACACTGAATCATTGCTATAAAGTTTGGCATCTTTTTCTAGGGTATCTGTCAGCAAACTAGGAGAGAAGTTGCAATTCCAAACTTTCGACAAGACTTGGTTTTCGAAGTACTTCCAGAAAGTTGGGTCGTTGAAAATGTGTGAGGAAAGAGAGGTTTCTCCAACTTCATCTGCAATAAAGAATGCAAATTAGTGAGACAGAGCATTTTGCGATGCAAATGCAAGAAATGTAATAATAAATGAGCACACAGGAGAATACCTAACGAATACATAGTCAAACACGCTCCGTTTTTGGCGCAGCATGTCCTAGTTCGGACCTTGTGACAAAAAACCATACCACAGCCAATTCAAAGGGAGTGAACATGAATACACTGAAGCCACAATTTAAATCGATTATAAATCTTTAGGCTAGTCTACACTTTTTATATACGATTTTAAAGATATTCTTTAGATATTTTATAAAAGATATTTTTCCATTTAGAAAGGCGTTTAAGTAATCGCTTTTTAATCGATTAATGAACTTTAAATTTTTAACTTTAGATAGCGCCATGAAATCTTTAAACAAACACTTTAGCAACTATGGTAAAACTTATTTCGAACCACACTGATTTAAATATTTAATGCTACACAAATATAAAAATGAGCAGGTAAAAGGCTACGTTTTCAGTTTAATTATGGAAGTACGCCAGATTTGCGAAAAGCTAAATTTTTTACTTTCCAAGGTAAATGGAAAATCTAATAAATTGACTGCATAAGTTATGTTATACATTTCTCACTTTATTTTTAGAATTCCGTCACATATTTTATTACGCATTAATCTCTGCCATGGAGGTCCGATACCACATGAATATACTGATGCCATAAAGATACACTGAGGCTTTAAAGTCAGACATTTAATTTATTTTTATTTATTATGTGAACATCCCATTTTCAACTAATATGAGGGCTATTTCGGGACCAACCTCGTAATTTTGAACCTGGTCAAATGACGAGGACAATGCCAGAGCCGACATGCCCCTCTCCAAATTTCCAAGACACAAGACGTGTCACATTCGAAGACAGATTTAACATGAACCAGTCCCACATACCTTGACTAACTTTGGTGGGACAGAGTTTCAAATCCGGTTTCCTACAGTCCCGAACACGAGACCTTAAGATTAGTTCACCATTTCCCCTTCAGATTAGAGGATCGCGGGTTGAAGACCTGAATCTTCCTAATATCGCCAAATATATAGACGTGATGATCTGTCGCTGGAAATCAAACGTGCTCACGTTAGAGTAGTGAGAAGTTTGGAGAGTGGGGTTCCGGCTCTGGTGTCGTTCTCTCCTCTGAACCTTGGTCAAAATTATTAAGTTCGTCCCAAAACCGTGTAGCTTTCGTAGGGGATAGAAATGTAGCAAACCAACTCAATCAACAGATTTTAAAGAAGGCTGGTTAAAGAAAGTCTACTTGTAAAGAAAGAGTACTCGATAATACTTGTTTTCCTTAGTAAATGACGTGCTTTTCATAAGTGTGTGCTTTTCAGCAAGTGGTATGGACATTTTTTCCTGATTTAAGGATTAATCTTCATGTTAAATATTCTTTAACTATTAATATTTTTATTCTACATTCTTGAGACACAATGATTTATTTTCTTAAAAAAGGAAAACTTATTTATTTTATTGGTTATTATAAATATTTCTGTCATATTTTCAGTTTTACTATGGGCGACAAGAAGCTATTTTACATTTAATATGATAATATATACTTTTAGAAACATTTTGAAGTGTTTCTATCCATGTATTATTATGACCATCGGAGAGTGTAATGCTCCCGACTTTCTTGTATACTTTACACAAAATGGCGTGTTTTGTGTTTAGTTTTGTAGTATAGGGAAAATAATCGAGTTTGCATTTTGGACCTTTTCCATGAGACAGATTGGGTCCAAAATCTGATACACATCTTCAGTTTTGGTGTCAAGAACGCATACCAGATTTCATTTATGCAGTTTACTGCTGTTTTGAATTACTAGCTGTGTGGCCAGGCGTTGCACGGGCTGTCTCGAATAATACGTCATTCCATTAGGGAGAGAAGAAGTGTGGTCACGTGAGGCCTCGGGATCCATATTTTTTCGTATGCCCGCCTCCGTTTTGTTTCAACAAATATTGTAACTTACTTTCCCCAACACACATAAATATTCTTTAAAATCTAGTCTTTTAATTACTTTATTTTTATATTCCCGTGTCCGGTTTATTTTTTCTACATTTATTGTCACTAACTTTCTCCAAAAAACGTAAATCTCCTTTGAACCCTATATTGTTTTATTAAATTTTTTAAATCCAGCCTTTTAATTACCTTATAGCTAATAACCCAGCGTTTCTCGGGATCCACATTTTTTCATATACCCGCCTCTGTTTTTTTCCCTACAAATATTGTCACTAAGCTTCTTCCACAAACTTAAATCTGTTTTGAATCCTCTCTTGTTGGAATAAAACTTTCAATTTTAGCCTTTTTACTACCTTAAAACAGTATGGCTTGAATGAAAACACGAGAATTCCTATGTTTATAAATTAAAACAGATTAGCATAATATTTGTTCTGCAAAAGAAAAAATAAAACGAAATAAAAAACAGAAACGATAAAAGATTTAATAGTACACCAAACTTGATAAATTAAACACCAGAAACATATATTTTCGTCTTGCCCGTATTTGAATAATAACCAGGAAAAAAAACGGACAAAAATGAATAAATATTTTCCCCAACAAACGTAAATGTTGCGAAACACAGTACGATAAAAAAAGAAAGAAAAAAATGCAGAAAAATGATTTTTCCCGATGTTTATAAGTAAAAACTCCAAAACGCGGAAGCTCCCTAAAAAAAGAAAAAATAAATAAATAAAACCTTTTATACAAACCAGATGCAAGAACAACCGATGTGACAGATAGTTATAGGAGCTGCCGATAGTTGGAGGCACAATATTTCATTCATTTACACATTGTCACATAGTTATAGGAGCTGCTAATAGATGGCGGCACAAAATTTCCTTCATTTACACGTTTTTAATTAATATCTTTTTAACTAATTGTAATTTCGGAATTCAAATGGTTGAAATGAATTCCTGGGATTATTTCCTGTCTTTTGGTATTTTCTGCTTGTTTCAGGATTCAGTAGTTCGTGAGAAGATAGCCGGACATAGATAGATAGATACTTCTGTTTACCTTCAGATTTTAATAGGAACTAGCTGTGTGGTCCGGCGTTGCACGGGCTATCTCGAATAATAGGATATTCCCGGTCGGAGAGAAGTGAGGTCATATGGATCCATATATTTTCATATGGACCGCCTCTGTTTTTTTCAACAAAAATTGTTACTTACTTTCCCCAACAAACGTTACGAAGTGAAACACCTTAACACAAAAAGGAGAGAAAACGATTTTTTTCCCGATATTAATAGATCCAAACACATAAGCTCTCTAAAAAAATATCAGCTTCCGTTAAATAAATAAATGGAAAAACACCATATGTGAACCATTAGATTTTAAAAGGGGACTTCTGCAGACTCGAATGAAATTACTTTTTTTTTACGTTTTTGATTTGATGAATGAAGTTGCATTGTTTGGTGTAAAATCCGAAATTCTGCCATTCACACTTAAGTTGTAGTAAATCATCAAAGTTTCAATATGATGTTAGAAGGGGACTTCTGTGCGGAAGAGGATCTTCAATTGACTCTCAAAAGGCCTAAAATTAATTTACATCACTATTTTTTTACTAATTTTTTATTTTTAAATATGAATTTTACTTAAAAACTAACAAATCCCACACACCCTTTGCCTCCAACAACAGCAGCAGGTCATCTAATTCCCAAAACTGAAATTATCCAGCATCACCAACGTACCATTACCGGGGATTAAATTACTTGCTTCATTACAAACAAACAAATTTTACATTTTGTTTTGTTTCAGTAAAATTTAAATTTATTTGCAAATAAACGAATTTTGAATACAATTTGAGTTTAATTCATATTTGTTTATCCCTGAATTTTTATTAAATCTGAATTTTACTTACAAACCAGTAGCTTTCCAAATTTAGATTTCTTTGCAAATAAAGATACTTTTACCTTTATTTGAGTTTCATTGATACCCCAGGCTTCATGATCATTTTCAGAGAATAACTTTTAAATTTATTTGGACTCTTTTTTTAAAAAGTTTAAGTTTACTTTCAAATAAATTAATTTTGAATTTTATTTGAGTTTCCTTGATATTTCTAGCTTCTAATTATTTTTTCCTTGGTTTTTTTCTGTTGGAAACGAATAACTTGAAAATTCTATTTTGTTTGCTCAATAGATGGAGGTACGTGACTGATCGATATTCGAAAAACGTGAAAGAGCCTTGAAAATGATTTTATGATTTTTTTTCGTTGTTTATTATTTCAAAACACCAAGTTTGCTAAATAAGAAAAAACCCTTTTTATACAAATTAAAACCGGGTTTCGTTAAATAATTAAACAAAAAATTCAAGAACTCCGGAGTCAAAGTTCTCAATAAACAAAAAATGCAAGAACGTTGGATGCCAAAGCTGTCGATAGATGGCAGTACGGGGGAATCAATCAATATTAAGTTTTTAATTAATATATTTTTAACTAATTACAATTTCGGAATTTAAATAGTCGAAATGGATTCCTTGGATTATTTTCCATCTTTTGGTATTTACGGCTAGTTTCAGGATTCAGTGGTTTGTGAGAAGATAGAAGGACATAGATACATATGTTTGTTTACCTTCGAATTTTAATAGGATAGATTATTGCTTTCACATACATACAATAGGTAAATCAACAAACAGCAGTAGCGGCGATTGGGTGGCAAAAGTGAGGCGACCTTTTCCATGAGACAGATTGGGTCCAAAATCTGACACACAACTTCAATTTTGGTGTCAAAACCGCATACCAGATTTCATTTATGCAGTTTGCTGCGGTTTTGAATTATTGCCTTCACATACATACAATAGGCAGACCAACAAACAGCGGTAGCGGCGATTGGGTGGCAAAAGAGAGGGGAGTTCAAAAAATTTATAGACACCTGAAAGTACCCCGGAGTACAAGGGATGTAGACAACAAAATTTTAAAATTTAGCTAAAAATTGCTTAGATTTCCCGGACACAATTGTTTTGTTATAATTCCTAGTTTTAGGTAGCTAAAATAAACAAAATTTTATTTTTTTACGCAAAAAGTACGGAGGCGAGCGGGAAGCCCCCCGAGTCGCCGCCATTGACAAACAGTAAACCAAATGACAGATTTGGTTCAAAATTTGATACAAATATATAAATTTGGTGATAAAAATTTTTTCAAAATTTTATCCAAATAAGCTCACTGCATTTTTTTAGTTATCGTGTTCACGTGCATACGGACGGACAGACAGACAATCTTCCTGTAGATGGATTTCGTCTAAAATTTAATACAGATCTAAAATTGGCAAAAATTAATTTTCATTAAATTTTTTTAATTATTTTAAATACTTTTGGATTTTGCATTCAGTAACAGGCACTTTTCTATTATAAACATGTAAACAACATCAACAAAATATTTCTTGTATTTCAGATAGAAATAAATCAGCAATTAATTTTGGGTTTCATACATTTCCATGAGGAACAAAAAACTCAATACGCTTAAATAAATAATTTCAGTACCAGTTTAATAACATGGTAAGATTTTATTATGTATATTCAGATTAACAGAATAATGCATATTTGATAAGAATAACCATGCAAAATATAAGAAGTAAAACTCAGAGCGACAATAATTATCGCTATAAATACTAGCAAAAGAAATTATTTTTATCTAACCTGTAGTTGCCAGATGCCAGCTTTCCGAAATAATTATTACGATTAACCAAATTAAACGAAAATAAGCCATTTTTTTCCTGCTACGTTTACATATGCATAGATTTAAAATCTAACGAATCAGAACATGGAATCAGTTCCTTTCACAAATCGTAGTTCTAATCTATCGATATCTTGCGAGAAAATAATGTTTCACAAGATTCAAGAGAGAGAGAAGAATGGGCATATCTCTTCAAAAGTTGAATCGCTTCACTTCCCTGTGTCGCTCTCTCAAGGCTGATATCGTTTGACATTTTTTTCTGCTGCTTTTTTAATAATGCAGTAAAAGATGGTTGTAAAGACGCATGCTCAGGAAAAAAATTGAATATTTTGTTCAGCGAAATGCTTCAACAGATTTTTTTTATTTAATTATGGAAAATAATTAAAAATAGTACTATTTCAGTTTCAATTTATCACATAAAACCTAAGTTTAAAATATTATTTTCCTGGTTGTTCCTGTGCGCATGCGTAATTTTTACTGCATTCTTTTTTTTTCTCCTTCCAGGAGAAAAAAAAAATCTCGTAGGAAGATTAATTTATTTTTCTTCGTGTCTTTTTTCCAGACATTATGTATTATGTAACACAACGAAGGTCAGCATTTCTTAAGATATTAAGGATATATTTATTTTCCTTTTTTTTAAATTTTTGCTTCGAAACTAGGACATCACACGTTTCCTAAATCTCTTTTTGGAGTATGCATGATTCGGATTGCTTAAAATAATGCTAACAAATAATGAAAGCACTCATTGCCTTATCTTGAAAAGATTGTTATCTTGCTGAAAATAGCCCTTACTGAATAGTTCGAAAATAATCTGTAAAATAAAATTTTCTTTCAGGAAAGATTAAAATGCATAAATATATATTTTTAAACAGAATAATTTTAGCTAGCTAGCTTCTTCATAATTAATAATAGTGAGAAAATACGTGAATGTATATGGAAAATTAACAAGAAATATTTCCATATACTTTCACTTCTAGAATAATTTGAATATTTTAACAATGTTTAATTATTTTGCGATATTTTCAATAAATATTTCCATTTTTTTTCATGACAGACAAAATTTCATTTTCTTTAAATCTCAGTAATTTAAAATGCAATTGTTTATATTTAATTTTTAAAAACTCATTTTTCCCCCTCAATATATTAAAATATCTTGCGGGAATTATTTGAATACTTAATGAAAACATGAAAATCGCGTTTATTTAATATATTTTAGCTTTTTTCGACTAAATAGTGTAAATTAGACACTTTCATTAATTTCTTGATCATTTTCATTTTAGTATTCGAATTACATTACGCATTTTTAGAAAAATCGAAAAGAACCCGAAAATACACAAAGAAGCTCAAAAAGTTAAACCTATAAAAATGGGTTTCTTAATGAAATAGAATAAATTACGTATTGATTAAAATTTCTTTTGAGTTGCTAGCATAAATTAACGAAAAAGTATCGACATAAATTCTTAATATCGTGTAAATAAATAATATAGAATAATATGTGAAAATGTTTCGGGTTAAAACAAACCCACAACGAAGTTTTTTAATGCATAAATAATAATAATAATATGCTATAGATTAGAACCTGCATATATAAAGCCAATGCAAGAGATGCTATGGTCACATGAAAATCGAAACTGCGCGTTCAAAATGTGCAATTGTTTCCAAAATTAAATTGGCGCGGCACACTTGAATTGTGTTACGCGAGCATAAAATACTAAGTCTAATTTAACTTTGAAAGAGTGTGAGTTACTGTCGTAGTATTGAGAGAGTAACTTTCTTGATAGACGGCTACATTTTTCAAATAACATTTTTTTTTCAATTCCTACTATTAGTTCACACTCTCCCTATATATATTTATTTATATATCTTGTTCAAATTTTCAATCGTTAATAAAATACTTTTTATTCATCCACTCAAGTTCAAATACATTTTTTAAAACTTGTAGTGGAATGCACTTGATGTTAATACAGTTTTTTCAAATATTAATTCATTAATTAAATTGAATTAATTAATTTTAGTTTTATATGGGAGAAAAAAATTTCTAAAATAAAATTTTTCTTTGTTGACCTAAGTAGGAATTGACTTTAAAAAAAATTTTTTTTATATTACTTGTTTCTCTTGAAGTTACATTTGGTCCTAATTCTTTGGAGAAACATTTTCACATGCTCTGCATGTAATACTAAATTTGCTGTTTTTTTCTGTTTGCAGGCAAAAGGATAGAGTCTCAATGTGTAGAATATATTTTACACTTTATATTGTTTTTTTTTTTGCTCTTCATTAAATACATTCATTAGGAAAAAAGTTATTTATTTCGAATATGCAATATATTACTTTGTCACATTTTATTGAAAGAACTCTTTTTAAATTTTTATACATTTAATTTAGGGTCATTTTTTATTATTAACTGGATCTTATCAAAATATGCTTCAAATGAATAAATGAAATTTCATCTGTTACTTTAAGCAGACATGATTTTTACCTGTTTTTCTCCTCAGAAGTGTTCAAATAATTTTCCGAGATATTTTGTCGCAGCAATGGATAGAAATGAACTTAAAAAAATTTTACAATATTTTCGTTTAAAATTTGCAAATTTAATTAAAAACGTAGTTTGCTGTTTAAAAAATTCCTGCCGAAATATTAATTCTAAACGCAAATATCGCTTTTAAAGTATTCAGACTTGCAGATTCTTCAGAAACAAATAAATCAAAATTACATACCAGACAATATATAACCCATCGTGTCAATGTCAGAGAATTCTATCTTGAAATACTCTTAGTTGGATGTTTCAATTCACATCATCTGATTCACCTGTAAATAAAGAAATATTTAACTCAACTGCAAATTGTGATAGTATATGTTCTCAAACTACAGTAGAACCTCGTTTATCCGGGCCTCTATCAACAGAGATCTCTGTTAATCGAATCAGTGCCAGAAAATCGAACTGTGTTTTTCATTTTTTAATAAAGTCAACGAATTTTTCAGAAAAGAAAGTGAAAGTTGGCACTGGAGCTGATTTTCATGATGCGAAGCCATGTAAAAGGTCGTTATCGGGAGGTGATCTTTTATATCTCAAGAAGTTATTTAGAGCAAATAAATAAGATGAGATAAAATAAAAATAAAAGCGCAGTTCCAGTCTTAAGCCGGCCATTCACTTGAAGTATTATCCTAAGCCAAGTTTTTTTCCCCCAACCATTTTAATCGAAAAATACAGGCACTCCATTCACTTGTATTTAAAAGGACGCTAACTCTGAACGAAGGTAGGGGAAGTGATCTTCTTTCCCTCTCTACAGCTGCTTGTCAATCGCTCTTCGATTTTCCCCAGTCAGCATTTTAATTTATGCTACCCTCGAAGCGAGGCTTCAATCTACGCAAGGCATTGTTCTTTCAGCTAGCCTCTTTCAGAGTGCCTCTGATTTTTCGTTCCGATTTCAGTCCAGGGCAGGGTGCTCAGAGTATCCTACGAGTCAGAAGGTTAAAGCCCCCACTTATAAGAGAGTACCGTTTGTTTGAAAACCCCGAGGAGGGATTCCAAAGGTCACGGACGACCCCTCTTGAACTATTTTACTCTGCAGAGGATGATAAGCGGCGAGGAGAAACATGAGCGCATTCCCGGAGTATTTTCGGTGACCTTCATATTTCACGTTGAGGGGGAAAAAATGGGGGCGGAGATTATCGGTGGTCGCTTAAAAATTCAAGGACTTTCAAGGATCTAATCCTTTTTTCAATGACTTTCAAGGACCTAATTTCATCAAAAAATTTTCAAGGACTCAAGGACTTTCAAGGACCGTGGGAACCCTGATACATAGTCTCCCATGATTAATGTGACCATTTATTTTTTTCCCTCAAAAAGGGAAATCTACTAATTTGTAGGAAATAATATGTATATTCAAGAAAACGCATATTTCTTCAAATTATTTATTAATGAAAAGGATCAAGAATGGAAAGAGGAATTACATAATTTATGTGGTCTTATATTTATCTGTATATATATTCTAATTTTCTCTCTAATAGACTCTAAATTTCTTTTCAAAACATGTTTGAATTAGCTTATAAGCACAATCGTTTGAGCGAAAACTGTGGTTCTCTTCCACCGTAAACCCAGGCACCTTATATCGCAGCAACTCCCAAATCGTTCGAAGTTGGTGAATCCATTTTCTTAAAAAAATTAAGCATTGAAGAACTTAAGCGGTAGCAACATCGGAATTTTTAAGTTTTTCTTATCTGAAATGTTGCTCAATATCACAGGCACCTCCATGGGCTACGCTAAATTCGGTAACGACACTTTTCACATATAACGTCCGATGGAGAACTTCTTTGCTTTATAAACTGGTACTTAGTTTGTAAGTTAACAAAAATAAATTTAAAAAAAATTAAGGTATAAGCTTTTATTCAAAATGCACGTTAAATGAGGAAATACGTTTACACATTATAATTTC
>BGPR01008137.1:0-17984 GCA_013235015.1 Araneus ventricosus
TATGTGTTTGCGTCTGTCTGTTCGCGCTTTACAGGATAGATCATTAGCCGTAGATTTACCAAATATAGCACTAATATATTTTGGAGAGAAAGAACGTGCACCTCAGTGTGATTTTTGATGAATTTTAATTACAATCTTAATAAAAAAGTAAGCAAAATGTTGGCGTTTTCTGGTGATTGTTAAATTTAGATACAGTTGCGTCCCATTTCAAAGCAACGCGAATGTCATTTTGAGAAAGAAATCGTAATTATGAACTGTGGTCAGATGACGAGGACAACACCTGACGCATGCCCCCTCCAAACTTCCGCACCACATCAGCGAGTGGACATATGGCCCCAACGGATTTAACGTGCACCATATCAGCCGGCTTTTTGGTGATAACTTCCGAAAATGTTGTTGCTCACAAATAATTTTTACTTCTTAAATATTATATTAATCAGAATAATATTAATATTATTCAGAATTTTTTTCAGAAGAATAAGAATGTTTATATGCTTGAATTGCAAATACTTCTAAATTCAGTGAAAAATGCTTGTTTTTAGTAAATATTTCAAAAGCAGCATTTACATTATGAAATGTTCTACCTTCAAGTTTCAAAGTTGTTCGTCTCATTCTGAACCTTGCGAAATTGAAGATGGATATACTCAAACGAACATAAATAATGAACATTTGGATTAATTAATGTTACTCTTTTCTTTAAAATACATAGTGAGATATACTAGGCATTCGCGATGTTGTGAACAAATGGTCTCAATTAAAAAAAGTTCTGTAAAATAAAGTTTAAACCAAATTTTGATTTAAAGGAAACCTCCATAAGATTTATTTACTTTTCATAAAAAGAATTTTTTCTTGATATAAATTTCTGTATTTCTTTTATTCATGAAATTTGTTTTATTTATATATTATTAATTCTTTGTCCTGTTCTCTCACTATTTTCTAAGCTCTTTGATCTTGCATGCAATACAATCTTCTAATTTTCAGCTAAAAATAAGGTTAATAGAAAATGTGTATTTCACTTCTCAATGAGCAAACTTGCATATGCAATATGAAAATATTTGCTTTTTTTAGTCGGCAAAGTTCATCAGTAAAGTTAGCATTTTGTTTCATATTATTGTAGAAAAAGATTTTTTATGCCGTCTTAAAATTAAAAAAAAAATTCTTTTCAATGATACTAATTTAATTGTCGTACATTTTCTTTCCTTAATTTTGACAATTTTTTTAGAATTTTGTTTATATAGTATTTTTAACAATACATTTCATCGCAGTAAAATTAAAACGGTTCATTGCTTCTACAGATAATTCAATCGCTTTGTTTCTTTAATTGCTAAAAGCTATAAAATGTAGATTCTGTTTATTTTTTCATATTATTTGCAATCATAAATAGTTCTTCAGTTTTCATTTCATTTCAATAAATTATTTTGTATAATCTATAAACGATCTCCTCATTTTAATGTTAGAATCACATTCGCATTTTTCATGAAGCGAATGTTTCTAAGTATCAAACGAATGAAAGCGTTTCAAGCCGTGCTATTGACCTCAATACCACCTCTTGTAGAAAATAATTTGGCGAGGGGAAATAAGCAGAAGTCTTGGAGACGTCTGAATGCGTTACAACTCTTGCGCCTCCTTTGGGAGGAGGCGTCGAGTTTTTCGTGACCCCCCTAGGTGAACCCCTCTGGGTTTAAGGGTTACCGAAGGAACATCAACCAATCACAGATTTGTCCGCCAAACGTCCGGATTATTCGCGCCGAATGATGCAGGATAACGAGTGAGATATTCCACAACATTATTCTTAAAATATTGGCCGTTTTGTCTGTGCTATTAGGGACACTTGACAATCAATCACAGAAAACTTCTTCATAAACACAGTTAAATATTTCACATTTTGGAGCTACCACAGATACAGATTCAAAAGATCGTGCTCTTGATAAGCCAACATAGAGTTGTCCACGACTAAAAACCGGCTCATTGAGCTCCAAACATATCTTTTCAAAAGTTTGGCCTTGCGACTTATTAATTGTCATGGAAAAGGCTAAACGAATGGGAAATTGCATACGTTTAAATTTGAAAGGCATGTTAGTCTGAGATGGAATCAAAGGGATTTGGGGAATGAGAAACGTCTCTGTACCATCAATAGATTTTGCCTGAATAATGTTTTGCTGCAATTTTGTGATAATTAGGCGTGTAACATTGCATAACCCTTTAGAGGGAGCTAAATTCGTCAACAGCATTATAATGCAACCTCTTTTCAACTTTAACTCATATGGAGGCAAACCAGTTGGTGTCAAATAATTTAAAAATTCTTCAGGAAATGTCAATTGATCTTGAGTATCTTCACTCATGATCATATCAACTGCTTTATAAACATTTTCATTTCCCGGCATAAATTCCAACACTTTATTGTTGATTTCCATGGATCGCTCATTATTAACAGTAAGGACAGCTCGATCTTTAAGCTCCTGTGGGGTCATACTGGAAAAATCTATGTCACTGTACAATTGATGTATAGGGCCTTGTATTGAAGGGTAATATTGCAAAGGCAACTGAATCGTTGAGCCACTTTTTTTCTCTAAAATGTCCAACAACCAAGCACCAAATTCCCTTTCAGATTCAAAGGCACGCATATTTTTTGTCAGATATAACTTATGAAATTTCAACCAAAGAGCGTGTTTTTTTAAGGAGCTGGCAACAGTTAATGTTCTTGAACCTCTTAAAATTACTGGAAGAACTTGGCGAAAATCTCCACCCAGTAGAATGACTTTGCCCCCAAACGGTTCTTTACATTTTGTGAGATCTTGTAAAAGTCTATCAACAGCTAAGAAAGCATGAACATGTGTCATGGGTGCTTCATCCCACACAATTAATTTTGTTTTCAGTTACATGTCAGCTTCTTTTATATTAGGCTTCAAATTGCAAGTAGATATTGTATTTAAATCAATTGGAATTTTAAAACCAGAATGGGCTGTTCTCCCCCTATTAATAGAGTTGCAGCAATACCTGTAGATGCAACAGGAATAACATCATCACCTCTACCACGTATTGTGTGAAGCAAAGTTGAATAAACAAAAGTTTTTCCTGTCCCAGCAGGACCATCTAAAAAATAACACTTGGGTGTATCTGCAGAGTTGTTGTACACTGCACTTAATAAGATTTTCACAACATTCCGCTTTTCACTATTTAACTGCATAGTATAACTATTAGCTTTAGACTGCTCTTCCACAACAACAAAGTTCGCTCTCTCCAAAACACTTGCAGGCAAATCTACAGTTGGTAGATGCGGTTTTTGGAGACTTAAATTGTAGGATGTAAGCAGTTCCTCAATATCTGCAAGTGCATAGTGAGGTCCAGTCTGCTCAGAATACCGATGCACAAAGTCCTCACAAAGTGAAACTTGATGCTGCACCCATAAATCTGGAACATCCTCCACTTCTCCAAAGCCACAAATGATTGCGAACAGCATGCGCAACTGTCTCTGAAATTGAAATTGTGCAGCGTCATTCAAAGCATCATTCCTCTGCTGGTCACCTCGAAGAAGTCCATACTCCTGACATGCTTGTTGAAATGTAATGCATCTTAATCCATTTACGGTCAAAATATCATCAAAACTAATGCCCCAGACTTGCGCAGTAGTAGCATGCGCAAATAGTACCTCTCAGTATCCAGTATACTAACTACTGGCAGTCTCCCAATAACATTTTGTCCACCACGTTGTCGCTTCTTCCAGTTTGTGGTACTCTTATCAAACATATATTATTGTGGAATATCTGAGTAAGAAATGTTGTGAGCTGAAGGATAATTTTTGTTTAGTTCAAACCATGATGTTAGTTTTGTTTTTCTTAAAGCAGCTCGTTCAATTGCTTGGGCTTCTTGACCGTCTTGGTACACAATCGGCTGTTGTTGTGGTAAATGCACAGCTAAGCGCACTACAGTGTGGGATTTATGCGACGAATTAAATTCATTTAAACGCCACATGGCTTCAAGTGCACTAACATGCCTACCTTCATCAAAACTTAAAATTTCATCATGATCCAGAGCACCTTCTTTTTGTATTTTGACTGAGGCTGCATCATGTCCTTTGTATACATATTTATATAAGTATTTGACACTTTTAACTGAGGCACAAACTTCAACATTAATATGTGCATTAAATTTTTTAAGCAACCAAGGATTATATGGGACAACCCATCTGTTATCGATGGAATATTTCCCTACTTGGACAGGTTCAGTGGTTCTTCTGCGATAAATAACGTATCCATTAACGTTTTCCTCTGTATCATCCTTGAATTGTTTCGGAAAACTTTTGCAGCACTGTCCATCTCTCATGCATGGAGAATTTATATTTGTAGTTCCACATGGGCCATGTACCATGCATTTTGTCACAATTTGGAAGAGTCTAAGATCAGTGCAAGGATCTGGAAGTTCTGCACTCACAAACTTGTCAATGTCATCTTTACTGCGAATTTTGCTTTCTGAATCTAATGCTAGAAGAATGTGTGCATGAGGCAAGCATCGCTTTTAGAACTCAATAACATAAATATAGGCCAAAACAGTTCCAAATATTCCATGCTTGCATATATCTTCCAAAAGTTCTTTTAATTTCATATTAAATACACGTACAATAATATCAGGTCGGTCTTCAGGACGTTGTACTCCCTCCATGCTATTTAAAATTTCAGACCAAGATAGGTTGCAAGTTTACGTCAGAAAGAGATCTGGCTTAACATAGCCATTACATCTTGGTAATTCTGTTGCATAAGACGTGGGCTCCCTTGGAAAGAAGATGGCAGTATTATAAGTTTTCCCGTGCGTATATTTTCATTATGTGCTCGACACTCTAAAGCATCTAAAAGCCCCCGATAAAGTTCAATTCGCAAATCTTCTTGATTTTGTCGCAAAAAATGTAAACGTGAGCCTTCGGTTTTAACATATGCATCAACAATGTATTGCTGAAAAAGATTACCACTATTGTGCAAAATACTGAAACCATTTTGCTGGGAAATTCTGTATGCATAATATTGTAGTTGAGTGACACGGGTGCACTTTGCTGTTCTCCTTTCTTCTACATGTTCCATTCCAGTGTTCCAACTACACTAGCCCCTTGGAAAAAGCAAAGGATAGGTCATTGGATCACAGCATTGATTTAAAGGTGAAATGCTTTGGCATGTATCCCCAACTGGGTACACACAAATGTCTCGGTTGGCTGGGGGCTCTCCATTATCACCTACAAATATAGCTGCTACTTCAGTGCATGAAGTAGGAGCATTATAGCGCCGCATATCCAAATTTTTATCTTCCAAAAATACCATTTTCACTGATGTAGTTGGGTGCTCTTGTACCAATCGGTACATTTCAAGATCAGACTGAGCAAAGAGATTGATTTCCCTTAACATAAATTCAAGTTTTTAAAATACATGTTGCAAGCAATTTTGATTGTTACTCAAGCGTTTCTCTATTGCCTCACTGGAGCCAAATATATAAAGCTGTCCGTAACTTTCTTTATGTTGATCACTTGCATACAGGGGTGAACTCTGTGGTACACTTCACCATGCAAACGGTAACAGTATGGCCCAGTTCCACGTGGTGGTTTAATTTGTTCTCCCATCGAAGCGAATGCTAAGGCAGAATCGTATTCCCAAATTCGCTGTCGATAATTTTTAGCATCAGGTGAATTTTCAGTTTGCTTTCAATAGTTCCGGTGCATCAGGAAATGCCGGTAGCTGAACCTTTCCATCATGGCAACATTTTGTAAACTTATGGGCAGTATTTTGCTCTTCCTTCCAATAAACAGCCCCACAAAAACCGCACTGTTCGGACATAGTTCCACAATTATGCTCCTCAACATCGTTTCGAATACACACACGTTTTGGGCGACGGCGATTATCGGCTTCGTTTCTAATACTTCGCCTTACCGTGGATTCCTGAACTGTTTCCTGGCTCCGTTCATAATATATCCAACAGCACGACTTGAATTCATTATTTTTACAAATTTCGAACTACTAAAAATAGTTTTCAATAACCGTGATCACACGAAGCGGCTTCGGACTTTCCTCGGATGTAAACAAATCAAACTTGCGAGCTGTTGCCAAACAGCGATTAAGAAATTCTACCCTTTTTTGTCGCCACGCAAGAAAATTATATATATAGATTGTTTCCGTTAATTTTGCTATTTCTGTTGTTATGCCTGAATCACAATTAGAGTTCAATATATTAGATTTCCGTAGATGTTTCTTAGCTCGAAATCTTCATGTAATGATTGTATCCCGGTATTGTTCCGCTACTTCTAACTCTTTATCGATCTCTGCTGGTTTGTACAGATTTTCGCATTCTCTATCCACGACTTTCAGTGATTCAAATTTTCCACTTAAATGTTCTAAAAGTTCTTCAACTTCGCCATCATCAGGTTCATTCTTTTTTCATTCTTTCTCTAATTGCTAAATGCATTTTGTAACAGCAGTTCTTAACGCAGAGCGTTTCTTTTTAATAAGAACTCCCGTATCTTCTGTCACTTAATGGTATCATCAGGCCCTTATAATCTGTTAAATATACCATCCATCGTGCTATATGCCAGCTATTTCTACCATTCAAAAGAATACATAATACTATATCATCACATATTTTCCTTTAGTTATAATTAACATCAGTTTCTAATTTTAATCTAAAAACTCTTGCAGCTAAATCATATCTATCAATAGATTTCTGTCCCGGCGTGAATTTACCGACAGCTTCTTGAATAAAATCTGATATGGAAAAGATACAAATATAAATAACTAAAATTAAATAGACTGTAAACTCGAAAAATGAAAATCCAGCATCGAGTTGAGTAATTTCAGTTATTATTCCCTAAATAAATTATTTGTTTATTTTTCTCATGAAGATCACATAATCGCGGCTTTCTTTATGATCACATGATGTTTGACGTTAAAAATAAGTTATTCCACGTGTAGTTTGGACGTGAAAGAGTAACAAACAGACAGACAGAAACACTTTCTCATTTAATATATTATTAAGTATTTGTTATTTCTTAGGAAACCCAGGTAAAAATGACAGGTGATATGAACTGCCGTGATTTTTTAATCTAATTAAATAAACTTTAGAATTCTTTAAGAATCAATGAATACATTGCCAAACGATATTTGAAAAAATAAAAAGAAATAATAATGGCAAAATAATTTACGCCGTTGCCTAGCAACTCATCAGTATCAACTCTAGTATCATTAAATTTGATTTATTTTAAAATCGTCTGCGTATCAACTTTTTATTAAATTTTAAAAAATTAATAAAAATTGAAGAAAGAAAGCCAGAGATATAAAATTGATATCATGAAAAAGGTACAATTTTGAACTTTAAGATGGTATAATAATAATTTTTGGGGGATATTTTGCTCCGAACTTACAGCGGAAAAACGGTTTCTGTTACTTTTTAATTAACTGACTGTTTAATTAACTGTTGCGCTTTAAAAAGTTGACAGTTATCTTCCCCTTGTCTTAATTAATAAGTATGCAAAGGTTGGTTGAAATCAGTGCAGTGGTTTAGGAGGAGATGTGGAACATAGATACAAACATACATACATACCCACAATGACTTGTATTTATATTAAGATTTCTTGTTCCACTCGAATTGATCTCCGATATTTCGGCGACATTTTTAGTATATAAGAAAGGTATTTTTAACTAATCTTTACAGGAAAATAAAAATAATTATAAAACAACTGTTAAACTACTCTTGTTTTCTTTTTTAAAATGAAAACAAGCATAGATTATCTTGGTTTGAAAAATTAATATTACATATTTTTCATTTGCACTTCATATTAGTTCAGTATTTAGCATTAAATTAACTCGATATTACTTAAGTTATAATATACTTTTGTCAATTCAAAGCCTTATCATTATCATAAATTCAGATGTAATTATATTATCGATTAAATATACTAACCATAAAGGTACATAGTGAGTTAAGTAAAATTAATATTTCAAAAATTTATTTAAATGCGTAAGAAAAATTTAAAGTGTTTAAATAGAGATTTTAGTTTGTGATATGTTGGCTAATTATTGTGCTATTTTTTTCAAGTATGGCAGAAGAAATTGATAATTAATTCGAGAATGACCAGATGCACATCCGTTATAAAACCGACCGACATGCATCGGTGTGTGTGCAAGGAACGCATCGTCTGCAAAAGTAGACCATTTTCAAACCGGTCGTCAAAAATCGGTGTGAAACTACCCCCCTCTCTTTTTGCGATCCAGTTATGCTATCTTTTCTGTTCCCTGTGGTTTCAACAACAAAAAGAATCGCGGAGACACCAAAAGACACCCCTTGCGGAATTTAAACACCGTGTATGTTCCCCCATGTTCTGTAATGAGATGATGTTCTGCAATGAGGGGAGAAATTTACTTTTTGGCTTACTTTTGATCTTACTATCAATTAGGCCGGAACTCAGTCTCTTGGTGCAGCAGGTATCAACTAACGCACTCACATGGTCATTTGTAGGTGGCTGTCTCAGCTGTGAATACAATGAGTAAACTGTGGATTATGCAAACACAAGAAACTTCGTGTATCTCAAGACTCTAAGAAATTTATGGAATTATAGAATATATGTTCATCCTGTTATGCATATTTACGTTATAATCACCCTTTATAAATCTTGAAAGTCAAAAGTCTGTACAGACAAAATATTAACATCTTTAATGGCATTTATAATTTAAACACTATTATTAATAATTACTGTATTGTTTTGTTTCCGCAAATATTCTATAATTGCCTGCAGGTATTTTTGTAGAATTTTTCCTGATTTAGTAATTGTAGCCATTAGTTATACGCCTAAAATTTAATAGAATTTTTATTCAATTTTTAGAGTTATAAAAATATGAGGATATTCTTTCTTTTCATATCGCAAATTTAGTTTTCATGTAAAGCTTAATTCTATTAGCTATTTTTTCACTTAATTTAGATTCTATAAAAGCCTCACTGTCAATAATGTGTTCATTAAGTAATATTCTATAATAAAATTTACAAATTATGGAAAAATTACTGTGCGCCTTATCTATAAATTCTATTAAAAATTCTTCTTGCAGATCTTTAATTTGTGTTTTAATATCTTTAAAGCTAATTTCATTATGTGATTTAAAATTAAATTGATATAGATAATTTAAATTTTTGTGTTTGTTCTCATTAAATGCTTCTAATAGCAAACTATATTTTATTGTCATCGTTACATCCTATAGATGGCTCTAATTATCGGGGTAAATATAAAACAAGTTGCGGCGTAACTAAAAGATAAAAGACACGGACTGTAAGATGTTGAATGCGGTGATATCTTTGAACAGAAATGACGAATTAATGATCCATAATAAAAAGGTTTATTTCAAAAACGCGTTGCATCAAAATACGATCTTCCCTTCACATCTAATTCTGGCGGCTATGTCCCGCGCAGTTACAAAATAGTAACCCTAATTCGGGGGGTTGCCAACATTTGGCGAGCACAGTACATAACATGCCTCCCCTGTTGAAATATCAATTTCAGAAAGGGTACACATTTACTCCTTTGACATCAAACACTAATGCAATATAACAAACAATAATAATGAAATTACATATATATAAGTATATGCAGTTACAATGAAATAAGCAATAAGAAAAAAATACAACTAAAATATATCAAAAGTTGTAATGAATTTCAGTTCCAATCAGTTCACAGAAAAGAATTAAGGAGAAGCTGAGTAAAGAAAGTAAAAATAAAATTTTCAAGATACACATTTTAGAATTTAGCCATATAAAAAAATATCAGTTTTGTAGGGGCAAGAGAGCAATTTTTGAAATGGATCTTTTATAGATGACAGAATGAATTTTAACATTTGCTACTTATACTAAATTGTCTTTACCAAAGAATACACTAACAATAATACCTAAAATACACTTACAACTTGGGAGATTTTCTTCTTTTAGTACAACCATATCACCAACTTTTAAGTTTTCTTTCCATTCACCCATTTATTCCTCTGTTGCAAGGTACTTAAATTATTTTTTCCACCTTTTCCATATGACTTGTATCAGTCTTGATGTTTTTTGCCACAAATTAAATCGACTGTTTTCAACATTTGTCAAATTAGGTTCAGTAATGGCAGTTATTGGCCTACCAATAAGAAACTGTCCAGGTTTCAAAACCTCCAAGTCATCCATGTCGCTAGACAAAGGAGTAAGAGGACGGGAATTCGAAATTCTTGCAATCTTGTGTAAAATAGCATAACATTCCTCAAAGTTTAATTTTGAGACTCCAGGGACACGTTTGAAATGAAATTTGAAGGACTTGAAACCTGCCTCCCACAAGCCTCCAAAGTTATGTGCTCTGGGAGGAAGAAATTTCCATTAATACCCGCTTCAGATAAAAAAGTTAGATAGGCAGTTATCATAATTACTTACAATAAGAATCAATCGTTTTAATTCTTAATTGGAACTCACAAAATTCTAACTATTGTGGCTGAAAATCATTTGCGATTTGCATCGTCTAGAAAAGAACCTTTTAAAACAAGCAATAAATGCTTCAGATGTTTGATCAGGTACAATATCTAAGTGAACAGACTTAGTAACCATACAGAGAAATATACAAACATAAATCTTATGACATATACCTTTTCTCTGACCTTTGTATAGCATAAAAAATGGTCCACCTAAGTCCATACCTGTGCAATTTAAAGGAGAATTTGCATTCAGAAGCTCTTTAGGTAGACCGTCCATAATTTAGTCATTTGTCAAAGATTTTGCTTTGAAACCGGTAATGCAACTGTGGACAAATTTTCTACAGATACTTCCATTTAAAAGCCAAAGTTCTCTGCGAGCACAATAAAACAAATTTTGCGGACCAAGATGCAAATTTTTCAAATAAAAGTACAGAATAACAATTTTAGTGAAATTACTTTTGTCAGACAGAAATGTTGGATGTTTCTGGTCAAAATTTACAGAACTATTTTGTATACGACCTCCTACTCTTAAAATTCCATTTTCATCTACGAAGCGATTCAGATTTTTAATCTTCCTGCGGGCTGCTTCCTTTGAAGAAGCAATTTAGCATCATCCTGAAATGCAATTCTTTGAACAGTTTTTATCAGAACTAATTTGGCCCGTTGTAATTCCATGGTGGTAAGAAGTCCATCTAATTTACTTCTAGGATTTCTTGAATTGTTTGCAAACCACAAAAGAAAACTTACTACATGGATTAATTTAGATCAATTATTACTGATGCTTAAAAGTGAATTCAAAAAGGTAGAGTCCAAACTTAAAGCTAGTCTTATCAGATTCCATTTTCAGTTCATGAAGATAGTCATCATCAGTTGGAATGTCATTTGTTGTCTAAGTTGAACAGTCACTTTCTGAAGAAATTGTGGATCATTCCACCCCAAAGAGTTATCCAGAAGTTGTTGAGGAATATTACCACTTGAAATAATATCAGCAGGATTTTCAGAAGTTTTCGCATGATGCCAGGAGAAATCCTTCGTCAGCTCTAGGATGCGAGAAATTCTGATGGAGAAAAAAACCCTTAAGCAAATGCGGTGATGTGTTGATCCAATCAAGCATTATAGTCGAATCTGAGTAGAGTTAGGTTTTGACAATCTTCAGATTAACGGATGGCAAAGCTTTGGAGATAAGCTTTGAAAGAAGTTCATCAGCACACAGTTCTAGACAAGGTTTAGTCACAAATTTAAGTGGAGCCACTTTGGATTTGCTGCACAGCAATGACACCGTCACATGGTTCAAGATCATAACACAACGAAGATAGAGGACAGCACCAAATTCATCCTTTTATGTGTCAGAGAAAGCATGCAGTTCTAGTAATTTGATAGAATCAGTTAAAATGTATCGATGAATTCGAGTATTTGTAAGATCATCTAATCAATCTCTCAGCATTTCCCATTTAACCTTTTCCTGATGTGGCAATTCCTGGTCCCATTCAATTTTTTGCAGCCACAATTTTTGGAGAAAAACCTTTGCTTTGACTATCACTGGCCCTAGAAAGCCTAATGGATCAAACAGTTTGGCAATATCTGCCAACACAGTTCGCTTAGTAGGAACACTTGTTGATAGTGTTATAGTGAAACTGAAGCAATCTTCTTTTGGATTCTATCTTAAGCCAAGTGTTTTAACTATATCTTTGTCAGAATCACCAAACTGATAGCCTTGATCTTCTGTAGGGACGTTTTCTAAGAGCATTTAATTGTTTGCACACCATTTGTTTAACTCCATCCCACCAACTTTTAGTAAAGAAATTAGTTCCTGCTGCAGCTTTAAAGCTGGCGAAACATTGTCTGCCCCAGACAGAACATCATCAACATAAAAATCTTTCAAAGCTACAGTAGACGCTAACGGGAATTTCTTTCTTTCGTCGGTAGCTAGTTGATTCAGCACTCTAGAGGCTAAATAGGGAGCAGATATGGTGCCTTACGTATCTGTAAGGAAATTATAAAGGGAAGGTTCCTCACACTGCTTCTATTTTTCCTAATAATACATACCCAAATCTGCCTGTACATCTTTTGATATCAGCGGTAAATGCAACCTTATGCTTTCGAACTCTTAATAAGATGGAAAACAAATCATCTTGAACAACACCTACTTTCAGTAAACAGTTATTTAAAGATACTAGTGAAGTATATACAGCAGAGGCATCGAAAACTACACGTAACTTTGTTGTTTTACTATCAGCTCTGTAAACACCGTGTTGATGCATTACATATTTTACATTGTCGCTATTATATATTTTTTGCATATGCCCCAATTCTTCATATTCCTTCATGAAATTACAATAGAGATTTATCATACTCGAATCGTTATTTAAGCGTTTCCACAAGCTATCTAATCTTAGTTTTGAAATTTGAAATTAAATTCCTAATTGTATATTTTCCTTCAGAGGAAGGCTGATAGTATATTTACCATTTATTTGTTCGCATTCTAATTCTTCTTTACTTTAAATGTAGGTATGTATATAATATTTTCAACTTCCCAAAATTTCTTAACCAAATTATCCCAATTATCAACCTGCAAAATTAAACCACAGTGTTGCACTTCTTGTTTACCTTCAACCGTCCAAACACAGTTTCTTGTAGAATTAACGAATTATTTATGCACAATCTGTTTCTTTTAAAATTCTTAAGAATAATTCCGCCCCTATCAATAAGTCTACTTTAGCGGTTGAGAAGAAATTTGGATCTGCTAATTTGACATATGACGGAATTTCTATTTCTTCTGAATCAATGGATGTTGACGGTATTAGATCAGTAACTTCTGAAATAACTAAAAAGTCCAGAGTTGCAGAAAATGAACCATCAGAGTACAAAATAATTGAAGTACTTTTTCTTTTCACATTGAAAGCAGTATCGGAAATCCCTGAAACCGGGATGTTTATTTTTTCTTCCTTTAACCTAGAGTATTGGTAAAATTCGAAGTCATTAGATTACACATGCTCCCTGAGTGGAGGAGAGCCCTGCCTTTCCTTGCAGCTCCTGAATTGTCAAAAACATAAAAAAAACTGACGTAGCTAGAATTACCCTTTTCTTCTGCTTTACGAAGCAGGAGGTCAGAGGTGAGGGATTGGTTAAAGAAGAAGGGTCAGGTGTCACGCCTGTTGGGGTACAGCTGGTATTCATCGATGGGGATGAGACGTCGTTTACGATAGACAGCTGTGGCCTGTGCAATAAACTATGTCTGGCTTTCCAATGGAAACAAGAGTGTTTCGACTTACATTGAGCGACTTAATAGAAATCCATACAATTTAATCTCAGATAGTTTTCTCTCACGGTTTCATATCTTTATTTTGATTAGAATTGCAAGAATTGGTCACATATATGCAAAGAATGATAATCAGTTTTACACAACATTCAAGATTTGGAACAGTTAGGTGATTTTACAAATAAACTTTTCGTTTTATTCATCTGCTCATGAGCATCAGAATATTTGGATTTGAAAGGAACATTTTGTCCAATTGCATTTAAACTTTGATATCATCTTTCCAAGAATTCCATAAATTCGTTAAAGTCAGGAACTTTTATTGGCCAAGGAAAGTTCGAATGGCTTTAGAGTTTCGCGGTCTAGTTTCTGAAGAATTATGTTAATTAATAACACATTTGGAAGGTCGTTGTGATCATATTTTAATACTTTTAATGCTCTCATATTTTTATGAATGCTGTCTAGCAATTTGTGCAAGTATTTTGCGGATTCATGAGCAATTGTTTCATGGTTAATGATATTTTTATTTGAGCATCAACAATTATGCGCTTGTTTTCAAATCTATCTTCTAGTGCTTTTAGAAGGGATTGATAAGTATCTTCGGAAGTTTCTATCGATTTTGTTTCGTTCCTTAAGCGTGAGCGTAAATAGTAGTACTTTTGATTTTCAATTAAATTAGGATTATCATTTATTAAATTTAAGAATTGTTGCTTAAAGGAATTCCATTCTTCTATTTTGCCATTAAACAACGGTAGAGGTATTTCAGGTAACTTGATTGAAAATGTCTTATCAATAGATTTAGCATTTAATGAATTAGAATCAGACGTGTTTGATCTAAGTTCAAGCAGTAGAGATTTGAGGCTTACCTCTATTTGGAAGATGTCGTCTTCAATCTCGGATAGACTGGATTCTTTTTCCTCGAAATCATCATCTGGTACCGTTCTATAGAATTAATTTCGAAGTTTTTCAAATTTAGTTGAAGTTCTTGACAGAATCCCTAGATGAGTAGTTATTGCAGTCTCAGAATGATTTTCTGTTTGTTTAATGAAGGTATGCAGCTTTTTTAATTGTCCTTTAATGCTGCCTTTTTTGCGGTTTAACACAACTATATCAGTTGACATTTCTATTAGATAAATGTCCAAACTGCGAATTTTTCTAGTTCACTTTGGCTCTGCGGACTACTAAATATGCTGCATCCTATCGATAGCTCTAATTTGCGGGGTATCTATAAAACAAGGTGTCACTAAAAGATAAAAGTAATGGACTGTAAGATGTTGAATGCGGTGAGATCTTTGAAGAGAAATGACGAAGTGATGATCCATAATAAAGCGGTTTATTTCGAATGAGCGTTGCATCACATACCATCTCCCTTTCTAATATAATTCTGGCGGGCTATGTCCCGCGCAATTACAAAATATTAAACCTAATTCGGGGGATTGCCACATTTTGAGAGCATAGTACTTAACAGCCATCTTTAAAATAAATTTCTCAATATCTTTATTTATTTGTGTTTTAATACACCCATTACTGTTAGCTATCATCACTCTATGTTTAGTTCCCTTATTCATTAATTCTCTTAATTTATTACCTCCTGTAATTACATGTCCATGTTATTCATCTATAAAATGATTATATTCTTTACATTTACAATTATCTCTATCAATACTTTCTTTTATTTTGTTATAGTTAAATATCAATCTAACCTATTGCTTATTATGTTTAAATACATGTTTAATTTCAATATCTTTTATAGGAAAAAATTAATATTTTTATCTAGCATAGGAGAAAATTTGCAATTATCATAATTTTTACTCATATAAAGGAAATAACAATATTCTGTGTCTTGCTTATTGTTTATGTTTGTTGATAAATTTAGTGTTTTATAAAGAAATTTGTAAATGTCTCTAATAATGTCCCAGCCGTGTGAATTTGTCATATTATCAAGTATTATATCCCTACAAGCTTTTATTTCTTTTATTTAGTCAAAACTTGTATCGTTTATCTTTTTTATGTTAAAATCCATGTAAAAATTCAAACTCAGTTCTAATAAATCTCTTCTTATATCTGTGATATCTCTATTTTCTCTCTTTTGTCTAAATTGTCTAGATTTAAAATGCCAATTATCTATATTAGAAGCTTCTCCTACACAATTATACTGTGAACTATTACTTTTAATTATTTGCAGAATGTTTTCACTGAAATATGATACATTAAGTCCATACGGATAAATTATATTTTAATAGTCAATAAAATGGTTTTCTCACCATAATCTGTTTTTTAAATTAGCTACTATCTTAATAGTATATAAATCTTTATTGTGAAAACCATGTGAATTAAAATACCCAATTTGAATTTTGTTGTAAATATTTTTATTTTTTCAAAGTTATAGTATCTAATCTATACTGATAAATCCTAATATTAACAGTGTTAGAAGTCTGACTTATAGAAATTAAATTACATTTTTTTACATTTTACCGTGTAAATACAATTATATGTTTTACAAAATATATAACTTGAATTATTATAGAATTGGTCTTCATTTACAATAGTACAAGTTTTACATCTTTTATTATTACATTTCGGGAACTTCAATTAATCTTAATAATCAAACTTAGTAGGATTATCTTTAGATATTATGTTAGAGATATTTGTAAACATTTTTTATATATCTTGAAATATTCTCCTTAAAATATGAAGTAGAGGATTGAAATTTTTTTGGCATATTTAGAATTCCAAAATATCCTAGTCTTATAAGTTTTTGTAGCAATAACACATTTACCAAAACCAAACGCCTCTTTAGTTTCACAATTTTGCATGTCCTGTCTAGTAACATCTAGTATTTTATTGTAATTATATATATATTTTAACTGAAGCACAGAATGATTATGATCTTCATTATCTACAGTAGAAAGTAAACTAAATTTATTTTTAGTTACAAATTCACAATTATCTTTAACTAGAAGTACGCACACGGCGTTGCCTGTAGCATAATGACTCAAAAAATAGAAAAGCCGTAATATAAAGTTTAAGAAACAAAATCAAAATATAACAATAAAAACTTGAAACGAAAAGACAACAAAAAGAAGACAAAGTTTTTCATGTTTTTTTGAGTTCTTTTGTTGTATTTTCGTGTCCGGGCGAATGCTATTCCAGAAAAGGGTTGCAGGTTGCGATTGTTCATTGGGGAAGGAGTAAGAGGTCAACTGTGAGCCATGACAATGAGCAACTGCCGAGCTGAAACAGCAGCCGTACACCAGTGGGAGAGCTTCATAATCTTACCGAAAAAATTTCGAGGTGTAGTCATAGGGCTTATTAGTATTTGGTGAAGACATGGCGTTTACACATGACAATAACATTCGGAAAATTGAAAAACTATGTTTTCATCAAAACTAAATACTTTATGTGCTTTATTAAATATTTTAATTTTTTATTGCCTTCATTTAAAGTATGTTGTTCATAGATATTCTCAGCTTGAGTTAAATTATCTAACGTAACTATTTTGTGATGTAAAATAATCTACGTCGAATGAAAAATCGTTACTTATGGACAAATACTGTGATTTCAAACTATGCAAGTTTTATCTACTTAAATTAATACTACCGAATAATAAACTAAAATACATTTGTAAAAAACTGATATTTTTGGATTATGTAAAAATCATCAAAATAAGCGGATGGCAATGTGAAAAAAGTGCTCAACAGAAAACATCATCTGATTTATTTTAAATGAATTGATTCGCTTTCAATGTCTTGAAATTTTTATTGATTTGAATAGACTGATGTAATATATGATTTCAATAACTTGAAATTTATATCTATGTGAATAACATGAAGATAGATTTTATTTAAATAACTTGAAGTTTTATTAGATTTGATATGTTGAAATATTTTCTGCTGATTGAATTATTTTCATTTGATGTCTGTGATTTGATTGCTCAATGTTTTGTTTAATTTATGGAATGTGAAGTTTTATTTGATTCGAATAACTGAAGTTCCATTCCATTTGAATATTTCAAATTAAGAATCTTAAAAACGTATGAATTTCAAAGCTTAGAAATGTCAGAGGAGTTTTTAGAATTCCTAAATTACGAAATATGTTCATAAAATAGAATCAGGATATGATGATAAGTTGGATTTGTATATTGTCTACAGCCTTCAAAAATAACTTGAAATCACAAATTATTTTACAGAAAAAGTCGAAACAAATTAAAAGTTTTAATAGTAAAATTCATAAGTTCGTCACAGTTAAAGATTCTTCAAAATAGAATAGAACGC
>BGPR01008137.1:17994-49248 GCA_013235015.1 Araneus ventricosus
TCATAAGTTCGTCACAGTTAAAGATTCTTCAAAATAGAATAGAACGCCGGGTTATGGTGTCAAATATTTACCCCATAAGAAGGCACGACAATTCGAGAACTGCTGAAAAGAATTACACATTTGGAAGTTCAACCACTGAATTTAATGAATCTGGTAATGGAATAATTCTGTAAAAGCTGTTAAATGGCCTAAATTTTCGATTGAAAAATATTTTGAAGATTCGTGTTTCTGGTTAGAATTTTGAATAAGTTCCAGAACTCAATTGACAATAACAAATCTTTATTAAAGGCAGATAAATTTTCGTATTTAAAATCACTATTTGGAGAAGGTGAATAAAACGTTATGAGCTGTTTCGGACTCTCAAATGAGAATTATAAAAAAGCTTTAAATTTGGTGAAAGAGAGATTCGGGTAGAGAAGAACCTGTTATAAATGCTCATATGTCACAAATATTGAACTTTTTCCTGTGAATGATTCGAATAATATTTAGGGTCTTAGAAAGATTTGTGATACAGTTGAAATGCATATTAGAAGTTTAGCATTTTTTAATGTCCCATATGAAATGATGTATTACTTACTCTGTATTAATTTTTTCATTGTTTCCGACATTTGTGAAGTATCAAACTATTTCATTATTTCAGAATATTTTCATTTTTTCTTTATTTACATATTTTTAAGGGATTTTACCAATACCAACTTTCATCTTCTTAGCCAGGATTCCGGAAATTCTCAGATTGAAATTGAATCTCGAATTTATCCCGATTTTCACTTAAAAATAAATAGATATTATTAAAAAAAATAAAAATAATAATGGGATTTAATTTTTAAAGATTTATTTTTAAGAACTTTTACCCATCTTTTACAACACGTAGGATATGTCCTAGTAGCACAGTTTGTTGGACCAACGTTGGAAAATGGTCGGCATTGATGGCAAACGGTGGGTAGTTTTGCCAGCAATTAACCAACAAAAACCCAATCTCAGCTTATGTGGTTGTCAACAACAACTTTGGCCCAACTTAGTTTTCAAGTTGGGATAAATAACAATAAGAGTACTGTGAAATACAAACGCAACCGTACCGGTAAACGTTCCGCAGACTCGCTCATGTGGTGGATGGACTTTAGCAATACCTGGTAAGTTCAGTTATTTATTTCTCTTTTATTTTTAATTAAATGTCATGATTAAACTTATTTTTATTTATTTAAATTAATTTTTCAAAATAAAATTTTGGACTTGCTATTATAATTTCTTTTCTGATTGCTGAAGAATACCGCCACGGCGTAATCGAAAATTAATCTTATTTTTTCCATAATATTGTAAGGTATCTGCCTATTAGGGCGGGCCGAAAATTCGAAGTTTCTTAGATCTTTTTGCGGTAGTGCGGAAAAGTTGCGAACTCCCATCATTAAAAAGTGTGCAAAATCTTACAACTCTGAATTGATAGCTTCTGTCGCCTCAATGGGCAGAAAGTCTTGATAATTGAACTAAAAATTGTCAAAATTCAAAAATTAATAAAAAAATCACAGATATCCTTGATAGATCTGCGGTAGTGCTTAAAAGTTACTATTTATTAACAACACCTTTAAAAAAATTTTGAGTTGTAGGTTAATATCTTCTGCCGCCTCAACGGCGCTGCATATAGAAAATTAAAGGCGAAATTTTTAATAAATACACATTTTACTTACCTCATTATAATACGAATAGAAACTTTATTCAACCTTTGAAACATACAAAATTACAAAAGCACTATTTTTTTTAATCTGTTTTGGACTGAAATTGTGACATTTGTTTTTTGTATTCTAGGGAAGCTCTGATAAATCTATCTCTGTTCTTCGGTTAAACTCTTTTTCTGGAGCCTGCAGTGACGAGTTTCACAATTCGCTCAACTGCTTGCATGTGTGAAGGAAATTAAATTAAGTCCCAGCCGTCCATTGGCACATCGTCCTGCATCATCTTCAGAAGTTCATGACAACTGATATGCCTTAAAACTCTAGGCGGTGTGACATTACAGGATTGCCAGTCAATGAGATCTACGTAGTCTGTAGCTGCAAAGTTAACAGCAGGATTAACGAATGAACGAACACATTTTCCTTCTGGGCCAATTTCAGAATTTATGAATATGTAACCAATGCACTATTGGATGATCTTAGCAACCTTATTTTTCTGGGATGTGACGGCACAGTCGTGAACACTGGAGTGTTTAATGGGGTAATTCGCAGGCTTGAGTTTAAACTTCATCGACCAATCCAATAGATTAACTGCTTACTTCATTTCAACGAATTGTCATTACGACACCTATTTGAGCCAAGCCTTCTGGTCCCTCGTATTACCCCGGAGATATTGGACTAAACCTGAAAGGATGCGAGAAGCTGCCACTTGTTGCTTTTAATAGTGGGACTTGGGAGCATTGATCACACCAATATAAGTTGTGATCAGAAATACTTATTAGACATTTGCACAATTAGTTCTGGCGTTGGTTCATCAGATCTAGTGAAGTGTCAACCGGGCATGTTGAATTTGGTCAGCTCGGTAACTGCAAATGGAATATTGAGACTTTATAGATCAACATCAGGCCAATCAAATGAGTTGGTAACTTTGTTTGAATTCATTCTAAGAGTTTACGCACCCTCGTGGTTTCGAATTAAGTTTCATTATTCCATAAAGGATGGTACTAGACTCTTTTCATTTCATCAGTTAATCTCGATACTTGCTTAAGAATTATACTGATATTATTGAAACAGTTATTTCTCGCAACACTTGTTATGCGACCCCAGAAAACATGCATTTGACTATGTTAAATGATGAGGGTTGCCATATTAGAACCCTTGCAGCTCGGCGAATTATCAAGGCAAAGGAATTGACCCAGATGATAATTGTGTTCGTAGATTCGTTATTCCTGCCATTAACTTTCTAGCTACAGACTACGTAGATCTGATTGACTAGCAAGCTTGTAATGTCACACCGCCTAGAGTTCTTAGACATATCAGTTGTCATGAACTTCTGAAGATGATACAGGACGATATGACAATGGACGTCTGGGACTTTATTTAATTTCCTTCACACACACAAGCAGTTGAGCGAATTTTGAAACTTGTCACTGCAGGCTCCAGAAAAAGAGTTGAACCGAAGAACAGAGATAGATTTATCAGAGCTTCCCTAGAATACAAAAAACAAATGTCACAATTTCAGTCCAAAACAGATTGAAAAAAATAGTGCTTTTGTAATTTTGTATGTTTCAAAGGTTGAATAAAGTTTCTATTCGCATTATAATGATATAACTAAAACACGTATTTATTAAAAATTTCTCCTTTAATTTCCAATATGCAGCGCCGTTGAGGCGGCAGAAGATATTAACATACAACCGAACATTACCGAAAACCGATCAACGCAATCTGTGATTTTTTATTAATTTTTGAATTTTGACAATTTTTAGTCCAATTTTCAGCCCATTGGGACGACAGAAGACATCAATTCAGAGCTGTAAAATTTTGCACACTTTTTAATGATGGGAGTTCGCAACTTTTCCGCACTACCGCAAAAGGATCTAAGAAACTCTCGACTTTTTCGGCCCGCCCTACTGCCTATGTTTCAAGGAAATGTTTTCAACAAGTTACTTCAAAAAGTTTTTGGCTATTGTGCAATGAAAAGATAATGTTTGAAAAATTAATTGTTCTTTTCGATAAATTGTGAAATTTAACCAAAAAGGCTAACACTATTTTAAAATTTTAGAGAAAGTGAGTCCAAACCATTCATCTGCATTTGTTGAACTGCCATCTGAAATAAAGATTCCCTTTGATTCTATAGAAGATGTCACAAGCTTGAAAAATGGCTAATGATTGAAGATATAATGCAAAGGCTTTGGTAAATAATTACCAATGTGTCAAATTTTACTACTAATAAAAATCTGTTTTCAGGGATCTTTACTATTTTATGGCGTTAAAATTTTTTTATTCTTCTGCCGTCATACTATTTGATTGAAAGTTGGAGTTTACGATAACTTAAAATAGTGTATTTAAGTATTTTCAAGGCACATAGCAATTAAAAACAAACATGAAAACAAATGTAAAATTTATGTAATAAGTGTGTCTTTAAGATATTTAAACAATTTAATCAGTATTAGCAATATCTCATTAACATACGATCTTAACTACAATGATTAAAGCATCTTCATTGTTTCTATATTGCAGATGGTAAATTTAATTTAACGATTACAAAGATTATTCCAGGTTATTACAGTTAAAGTTACATATTGGAGCTTAAAATGTAGTGGAGGGAAAACTTGTACAAGGACAGTATATAATAATCTGCTCCGATTAACCCATTAGTGCCTGACGTCCCTTATAATTTATATTTGTGAGAAAAAACGTATATCTAAAACATGTATTCCTAGATTTGTTTCCATTTTTTTCACTAAAAGCATTATTTTAAGCATTTTCTCTCGTCGTATTTATACGATACTGGGCACAAATGGGTACATGGTTTCTCCCTGCCTCTCAATGTATTGATAAGCTTTCTTTTGGTTCTATATGCAAAATATTTGAGTTATTTTCATAAAAACATATTTTTCTCAAGTGCTATAATACTTATATTGTATTTAAAGTATGTATATGTATGTATGTATATATATATGAAGCTAATGTATCAAATACAAAAGCTCCTCCGATCTGGCCGAAACCGTACGGAATTTAAATTTTGTATTTAAAGTATGTAAATTTTTGAAATGTGTCGAAATTTATATCTGAGTATTATTTTACATTCATTTTAAATTAATATTTAGTCTCCATTTTTGTATCAATATAGCCTACATAAATCTAAAATATAAAACTCAAACTTCACGATATTTTTTTATTTGTATCTAAATTTTCAGGATAATTTGTTTTTCAATTATTAAAAAATTATTTTGCAAAGTTGTATTTATTAATTAATTTATAGTAACTGATATTTGCTTTATTATTTTATAAGTGCTTCAATTATTCTAGCTTTAAGCTAGAGGTCTCCATTAAGCGCTTCTCTTTGATGATGTTGACAGGCAGTGCAGCACTCGAGTGGCTAAAGATCTGCATGCAACTTGCGAGCCGCGGTTTCTCGACCATTGGTCTAATGTATTGAAAAAAGTTATTGAAATAGACTAGCCAAAATATAATAAATATATCATATATGGATAATAAATATATATGTCACTTGTTAAAACCGTATACTATTCCAGATTGTCTATGTAGAAACCATGTACTTAATTTATTTCAAAGCTGCAGTCAAATAAATTCTTGATTTTATTTGTCATTAATTTTTTCTTTTTTTAAAGCTGAAACACTAAAAAGTAAATGAATTTGTAAAATCACACTAAATAAGTTATATTTTGAAATTACTCCTAGGCTTCGGTCTATGTACAAATGTAGTATTATTAAAATTCCAGGGAATGTAGTTAAAAATCAGCTTTTTTCTGTTATCGAAAAGTAAAAGAAAACTAAATGATTTTATTTTGGTTTCTATATGTTAATATCACGGGACAAAGGTTTTAATTGTGTGATGTTTTTTTAGAAACTGTTCGGAGAAATACAGCTACTGCCACTGAAGAAATTTATGGAGTGATGACAAATTGGTTACGTTTCTGCAAAATCGAGATGGAGGGATATATCTCGGAATGAAAAATAGTTATAACATCCAAAAAATTATATATTCTTATGATTTTATCTTCCTTTTCTGACAGTTATCTTCTTCATGTTGTATTTTTTTATAAAATAAGAACTATTTTACTACACTATATTTTTTAAAAAATTCTGAAAAAAGCGCAGAGTCATAATCCAATACTTAAAAGGCATCATCAAATTTTGTTTAGCACTAAATATCAATGTATGTTTGCAGTACAGTTTAAACAAAACCATTGGAAAAAATCATTTTTGTAATGTAAATGCAAGAAAATAAATTAAGATGCTTTATTTGTTTTGTAACTTTCAGTACCATTTTATTTCTTTTCAAATTGTTGATAAATTGTAATGCTAATTTGCTGATAATTAAAATGTATGTATGTATTTAATTGTTTGTGATTTCATTTCTAACTTTTCTTAAGTCAAGGTGTTTTCATATAAAAAAGTGCTTTTACACGTCTTATAGTTTGCTTGTTATAATTAAAATTTATTTTTAAATTCATGATATGATTATTTTTATAAATGACTCTTTAGTATCTACATTTTAATATATATGTCCTAAACATGAAGTATGAATTTTAAATTATTAAATTTTGTTCTTGAAGCATTGAGTTTAAAGCTATTGCAAAAAACTTGTTTTTAATAAGTATTTTGTATACATCGAAGTAAGATGTATTTAACTATTTTATTTCTAAAATAAAACGAAAACTGTTAAAGTTGGGAAATGGCATTTCTTTCTTCACATAGGTTTTCTTCCCTAACACTTTAGATTCTAATTTATGTACTATGATAAAAAAAAACGTATTCATTAGGAAAAATTATAATTCTTGTTTAACAATTGACATGGTATAGTACTGATTATCCAAATCATTCATGACTGAGGGAACATGATTCTATTAAACGTAGGTGCGGGTTTCCACAGAAGCATTAAAAACATTATGATGCAAAGATTGAAGAGGCGGAATACTTTTGCAAGGATACCTAAAATATAACATTTTTAGGAGGGAAGAGAATTTTGAAATTTGTTCGTATTTTATGTTCGGATTCTTTACAGAAATAGAAATGATACAATCTTAATAATTGTGCATAATGTCATATATTATAAATTTGTTACTATAAATATATGAAAATTTCAAACTTCATTTTGAAGCAAAACATTGCTTTGACTGTTATCACGTTAAAGTATGTAATTTGAATTGTTTTGTTAAAATGTTCTATGCTACCTTAAAGTGATAACAGCACTATTTAATACAAAACGCTATGTAGAACTGATGGAATTCTAGTAGTCGAATATGTAATATTTTAGTCTTCTAATTATAATTTTAATTTACAGGTTACATGTTAAGGCATGTTGATGTTTCTTGATAATGTGGTCAGACTATTTTTGGTTGAATTTGTTTTTAAATAACGCTAATAAAAATATTAATGCCTATTCTATTTTCCATCCTCTAAACACCAAAACTTCATAGTGTTTATTTAACTTCTACAAGTTATCCACAAAAATATAGTATTCATATATATTTGTATACGTGTATATTTTCCTAAAAAAAGGAAAAGCAACCTTCCAGTAAGCAGTTTATTAGTCATGTAAACATTGTCAATATATTTGTTTCCCACCAAAGTTTCCAAAATTAACGCATTTCAAAATTCCAGTTTTTTTTTTTTTTTTTTGAAAATGTAGTTGTATATAGACGTAAAAAATAAGAAAACTTTGGTTGGGCAATCGTAGGTTCATATAGGAAAACTTTGTTGGGCCATAGTAGGTTCATATAGAAAACTTGGTTGGCCCAACAGGTAGCAACTCAGTTGGGTCAACGTTGGGGAATTGTTGGTTGGGTAACCGTAAGAAAGAGTGCCAATCCGTACCCTTGGTCAACCTTGGATGGCAACGACTTGCGCTACTTGGGTGGTAGGTGCATTGTGCATTTTAGGCTGTTTGCCTGGAATTTCCACTATTACCAAAACCTATAATGAAAAAATATTTGAAAAATTAACAAAATTTCAAGGTTTAATTTAATAACTTCTGAGGAATTCTGTTTCTCAGGTTTCACTACGAACGGAATATGATGGCAGCTATATGATTTTTTTCTTACAGAAAGTAATAATCATTTATTGATTGATTTACTTTCATTTAAAAATTGAACATTAATTAATTCTTCATATAATAAAGAATATAATTGTTACATATGTAGTGAAACAAAATAAATAAATTGCAAAGAATTTCTTAAATAATTGAAATATTTGCAGATATGTGTGTTTTTTATGTAAAAGAAACAAACAATGTAATACAGATATAATGATGAAAATTGACAAAAACATCGTATCAGCAAAATACATATTTACAAATATTTGAATCGATTCCTGAATTTAAAAAAGTTATATAAAGGCAATTTGCATAAAATATCTAGTGGTAAAACTCTATAGAAACACCAATATTTTTCTTCCCATCTTCTGCTCCTCTCCATCTGCGGGAGGATTTCGTATATTCATTAATCTTGGATACCGCAGATCAATGACTTCTGGTAGCAAACATTCAAAGTAAACGAATTTTAATTTTTTCAACTTTTTTATGTTGCCTATACAAGGATCTCTAATTATTGGTTCAGTCTTCTGAACTTTTCTATCCACAATAAAAGTAAACGATCTTTTTGTGTTACCTGCAGCTGGCTTTGGAATTTAAAATATTACCTATGAATTTTCGTTACAATTGTTTCATCATCTTTACCTGATTTCTCAAATGAAAGTTTCTCCATATTGATAGCTTCATGTGAAAAAATATATTTTCTCATGATGCTGGTCATTTCACTTCGACAATTCCACAACTAATAATTAATCCATGCGAAGATGCGGTTAAATATTTAGTATTCCTGATTTACGAATAAATTCAATGCCGTACTTTCAATTTGAAGGGAAAACAATCCGCTCTTATACTGAAATTCATTAGGCAAGTGTCTTTTTGTGTGTGTTTGTAAACAGTTTTAAAAACTTATTCTAAAAAAATTTAATTTTTAGTTCCCAATTTCTGATACATACATGTATAAAATGAACAAATGTCTTGAATCAGCTCTGTTTCTTTTAAATTTCGACTCATTTTTCCGATTCAAAAATGCCCTCGATATTAATTAAATGCCGCATATTTTCACTTTTTTTTCTTATCAATAAAATGCTCATACCTAAAAAGAAATGGATTTTAATTTTTTATATGTTAACTTCTGAGTAGTTCTGCTTCTCAACTTTACTTACTATAAAAGGAATAAGATCATCGCTATTAGACCATTGGGGTCATTCATATCATCAGTCCATCAGTCTGAAAAAATAGCAAATTTCTTCATCTCTTCATAGTTTTTAAATAATATAATAACTTTTGGTTAGGGTTAAGTATCCGTAACTTGATTTTTTCTAAAAAATCTAAAAATTAAACCACTTAGGATTAAGATACTGCATAACTCGTATATCAAATTATAGCTAGATATATGTTTGAAACTCAGAAATAATTTGATTCATCATATTTTCAATAGTAATCTTCCTATCCACTTAGGAATGAAAAAGTAAATATTTAGTTTTGGATTCCCAAAACATATTTAACAATACAGCATTACGATGGCTTTTCAGATTAGAATGAAAATCCTCTCCAATGGACCATATTAACAAAGATGAAATAAAAATAGCACACACAAATTACCCATTATCTCACAGTCCGAGAAAATCACGTATTTAAGTACATCGAGTATTCCTGGGGTAACCCTAGTTTCCCCTATTAGAAAGGAAGTTAATAAATTAAAATTTTAGCGAATTTTCTTTGTAGGACATGAGTACATGTCAAGTAAAAAAAGTACATATAAATTATATAGAGTGTAGGACAATTCCAAAGTTTATTCTCGTTTTGGCAGATGCCAAAAATAACCCAACATTTACGAATTTCATTGCTTCTACCAAATATGAAGGACACTATTGACATTTTAAATGTATAAGAATGAACTCCATTTTAGTAATTACTGCGAACAATAGCTTTTTTATGTATTTATTCGAATAATTACTACACACTTTTAGATTCCATCTGGAACTTAGTACATATATGTCCAGTACTTGTAATAATTCATCATGAGCGAATAAACACCTGACTATGAAAAATGACAAACAAGGAAAACGCAGAGAAAATGGGAGAAGCTATTTTGGTCCTCATATTTTCCTGTCAAAGATTGATTGGAAATACAGCTTTAGAGACACTTCCAACACTATTATATAGAGGGTGAACAAAATAAGTCTTTTATGTTTTATAAAACTATAATTTGGTTAGTTGAAGTAAGAGTAATATTTGCTGTCCTTTGCCATTCGTCAAGAAATCGATTTCATGATTTCTTATTATCTTTTTTTCCCTTTGAGACTTCTGATAAAAGACTCCGTGAGTGGCAACAAATATAATAAACGTAGGATAAATAGTTGAAGTCAAATATCCATGTCACATAGAAATATGATATATAATAATGGCAATAATAGATTACGTGGATACGAACATAATATGCACAAGGAGTACTATAACGTCCAAGATAAAGAAATATGTGAAAAAATCGCTTTTTCATGAACCAAAAAAATATAAATAGATTGTTATAGATTAAATTAATTAAAATTTACGTATCAGAGGGTCGGATGTTGACTTGGCGGTGTTTGCGGAGGGTTATGCTGCAGACTGGCGTTGAAGGGGTGTTAACATTGTATCGCGTAACACGTTTCGATCTTAACTTTGGCTGTTGCCAGGAAAGTGTCGTATGTTGGGAACGATTAAGATTAAATAGAAAAGCGATAAGGATAAAAAGAGTGGAGAAACAGTGAAAGAAATAATTAAAATATGAATAACAATCTATAGTTAACAATAGTTACCATCATAGTTAACAATCATAAGATTTAATACACAGACAGAGAAAGAAAAAGACAAAAACAAAATGTTCATATAAGTAAAATTACACAGAATATACCAGGGATTTGCAGTCTTTTTCTCGTAATGAGCCATTTTTTAGAATTACATTTATCAAAAAAATATTTACGTAGCCCCAAGTCATCAATTTCAATAATGAAATATACGTTTTTTAAAATCTGAATCTAAAATATTTTATTGAAATGACTATTTTTTGCTTGAATAATTGTAATAAAATTCATTGCAGTACAATAATTAATTATAAATGTTAGAATATTCTATAATTATATTTTATAATAAGGTATTTTAAACATTCTTGCTTATAAATTATCGTTTCTCTTTCTTAAAATATTATGGACCGGGATTTAAAAAATCTTATATTTGGCTTGTATGAATAAGATTCCTAAATGAACGATGGTTTATTTCTGATACCGAATTTTTCGACAAAGTGTGCTGAAATATGGTGAATATGACGTTACTTTCATTTTCAATTAAGACGAGAGATTATTTCTGTCAATCTGATTTTTAGTTTGATTTTTAATAAATTTCATGTTCGAAAACGTCTGCTCATAAAAATAAGTCGATATGAAAAACAACAGTAGCACGAATGCATAAGATTTTAACTGAAAATATGTATCAGATATATTGCTACAAGAGTGTATATTGCTACAAAAGCGTAAAAATTAAATTGTTCTTGCCATTTGAGATTTTCCATCTTTGTGCAACAAAAGTAGATTTCTGTCTCATCAAAAGAAAGGAATTAGAGACAAGCAATAATAGTAAGGAGTGCACTAAACCTCCATGTAATTTAATTATGAATTTTTTTATAAGTATCATTTTTCATTTACTTAAAAACAGACGTAGTAACGTGTTAAAAGAGACAACAGCTGATATAAACACAGTGGAAAAAATACTTTTTGAGAAATAACAAAATTCACAAATCTTTTGTCAGTTTTTGAAAGAAAAAGAAGGGTGGAAACCATATTATATTGATTTTCAGTTGTTTTTTAGCTTCACGAAAGAACAAAGTTTCTTTTTCGAGCACATTTTGTACATACTAGTATTCATCATAGTATTCAATCTCCACGAAGTGGCATTGTAAGCGTTCTCATCTCATAGTGCACAGCCGCTTTACTATACCTAAACACACTGTTCCTGATTTTATATATATTTAGTACAAATCGTAAACTGAAAAACGCAATTAAAGCACACTGACGTTTGTTCAGGGGATGAAATTAATGTGAATTGCTAAAATATAAAACGTTTGACATTTTCTTGTCGATAGTTTCCGATAATTTCTGATATTTACATAACTTTTCGAAATCGAGTCTTTCTCTGAATTCTTCCATAAACTCGTCAGAAAGGGTTTGATGCTGAGAAAGAACGACAAAATCCAACTCATCTTGCAATGATCTCATAAGCTCCTCAGTGAGAGTTTTCTTTGAGAACTCAACCCAATCGAAATTTTTGCTCCCCATCGTGATACATTTCGTAATGTTCCTATATCTAATAATACAATGAGAAAATCTTTGCTTCTCAATTCTTTTATAGCATGTCGTGTTTTGCATAGTTTTTGACGTCGTGCTTTTAAGCGAGATTTTCAATCGAATGACAAATTTTTTAATCGTGTTTAAACATGAAACTCATACGTTTGCATTCCTGTTAATGGTGCGTTGAATGATAACAAGGATTAAGTTTTATTTTTTCTGCACGAAGTGTGTCACAAGCATTTCATTCTTTCGTTTATCTTGAAGACTTAGCGGATTCAGCAAAAGGTGTCTTGCAAATTTATATAAAAAATATAAGCAGAAGTGGCCGGCATGTAAACATATCAGCATCTTGGAAACATATCGTGTTAAAAAATATGATGCTAGCGTTTCGTTTCAAGAAATCGACAATTTGTTTTTGAGAAGGCGAAAAACCATAGCTATCAAAGTAGTAAGCGTTTCCATCTCTGAAATATGCACATACCCAGTGGCTTCCTCGTAGAGTTTTCTCATCGAAGTTAATAACGAACGAAGCAAAATCCCCTTTAAACAGAGGTAGCGAATCAAATGCATACACACCTCCAAATCTTCGTTCTATCATAGAATCGCTGCATACGCTACGACAAATTGTTATTGTATCCATTGTTTTAATAGTCAATAAACACTCTGAGTGATCGATCAATTTCTATAGTATTGCGGAATTATGAATAAAGCACCAAACCCACGGTTTCTGTGAGAGCTGCGTTGAATTTGAGTTCAATAGAGATGATTCCATTTTTCATAATGCTAGTATGAGACTCATTAAATGCAAAATCATTCGTTAAATCGATCGCGTGCAATGCTTAACCGTCTTTATATTCTACATAGTTGATGTTCATATTTTGAAAATTGTGATAACGGTTTAAATCAGTGAAAAGACTCAAATAACTACGAGCATAAGAGTTGGATCCGAAATCTGGAGTATATGGTTTTGCGCAATACATTCTATTTCCATCCGAAACGCTCAGATAACTCAAAGTATAATGAGAAAAATTGAACGGGCTTTTTGCTAAGTTTCCGTTTAAAGCATCGTTCGCTACAAATCCTAAAATTAATCGCGATGGAAGAGAACCGATAAATGCATTGGGAATCGTTACACTTTGTAGTCCTGTTGCTAAAGGAAATGTGCGAATATCTACTCGCCTGATTGGTAATTTCAACGAACCGTGTTCGAGCGCTTTTTCTTGAGCGATAAGTATAGAAGGTGCTACGTTTACTTTTCGAATAAAAAGACTCGCTGATTCTATGACAATTTTACAATCAGGAACGTTAGACATCAAAGCAAAATCTGAGTAATCGAATTGCCCTCGTCAACGCCGTTAGATAGCAAACGCGCTTGACTTGCAATGTCCATGAGGAGAGATCTATTATATCTAGTACTTTCGATTCTGCTGATAATTTCTGTTGTTCTCTAAAGCCCAAGTTTGCCGAATTGCCTCCCATGATGTTGAATTCGCCTGCAGTGTCTTTGAAAAATAATGCAGAACTCAGCATAGTCTCTTGAGAAGATTTTGACGAAAAAAATAAACTATCCAGATAAGCTCGATATGCCTAGTTAACCTGATTCACAACCTGACGATCATTCAAACAGACGCTTAATTCTGAAAAGAGAGTGTTTAAGATATAATTTATCGGAGCGATATATTTTGCGTTCTCGATTATTCCGCCATTTTTCTTGACAACTTTAATTTGTAAATGAAAGATACTGTATACTAAATCGAGATATTAATCTCCATTGCCGCTAATGAAAAATTCTAGAGGTGAATTCTCAGATAGCGAAGCAACAGGTTGAATCTCTGCGAAAGCTGATCCTTCAATTGATAGCTGTATGGGTACTTTTTCAAAAAGATCGGGTTCACTTTTTAGACAAATTGGACCTTCCATCTTGTGAAAAAATATCTTCCGCTCCCTTTCGTTTTTTCTTGAGTCGTGGTTTTTTCTTCGACTGTGATTTTCTCGGCGAGCGCTTTCTTTTTATACCCTTTCCATGTTGAAATTTTTAAAAGATATCGTCTTTAATTCGACCCGAGGTTTCTCTTAAGCGATGTCGAGCAGAATCTCTAAACAAGATGCCAACTGATACATCTGTGATAATGTTTTTACCGCTTATCAATAACTGACCTCCTAAATATTTTCCAGCTCTTATTATCATATGAGTTATGAAGCGTCTCAAATCCCCAAATATACCATAACCTCGTTGATAGGAACTCCTTTGAAATAGACATTTCCCCCTGTTTGTTGGAGGCGGAATTAAGCCTCGCAGCTTCTAGCATCCAACTGCATTTTGCCTGGTCTTATGATCATATGAAAACTCAGGAGAAAAAAGCTTCTAATTTAGAGATTTGCGTCGAAACGATAGTATAACGCATGTTTTTCCCCCACTCTGTATAATATCACTAGCAAAGCTTGTTTTTAGTTCAATTAGAACTGTTTCTATATATGTTTTTCGCACTGGAAAGTATAAGGGTCGATCGTAATATTTCACTATTTGGTCCTTCTCATTCATGCACGGAATGATTCGTAAAAGCGGAGCGTAAGAATCTCCTACATGATGTGATTGAACTAGATCACTTTAGATAAAAATTTCGGTTATTCCCCCAGTTAAATCAAGCGAATACTTGGATTCATAGTCGCCGCTTTTAAATGAAGTCTCACCAAACCCTAACATTTTTGCTAGAGCTTTAACGAATCTTATTTCATGATACTCTGGAACGTGAAGCTTTGTTTTTGAATTTTCTAAAAGCGACAGTTTAATATATTTAAACGAATTCAGTAAATCTAACGGTGATTTGTATATTCCTGGGTTAATAACTAAATCTTTCGAATGTTTAATAGAATTCACAAACGAGGGATGTTCTTGAATGATCACTTTGAAAGAATCATGAGAGTCCACGCGAGCTAAATAATCCACTTTCAGATTCTACGATTGATTTACGATTATATTCTCGTTCGGGAGATTCAGTTTACGTAGCAGTGAAGATCCATTAGATTTTTTTATGTGCAATTCGACATATTTCGCTAAAACGATGGACACCTCCAATTTATGTCTATCATATTCAAATTTTATGAGCTCATCCATATTTCCCGCTGCTAAATGCCTATTCAAAATTTCAAACAAAACTCTAGGTTTGTTAATACTCATCCGTCCAAACATTGCAGACATCTCGATATCTATTTCTAGAATGCTTCTAGGACTTGAATCAATAATTTTCAAGGATATATCTAGAAGCGATTTTTGAGAGAGGCGAAATTTGTAAATTGGCAAAGAATCATGAACACTCTCTTCATTTGGCAAATTTAACGTATACAACAATTTCGATTCTTTCGCAACGTGCAATTCCAAATCTTTGTGAATGTTTAATTCGACATTTGCAGCTTGCGAATCGTATTAAAATATCATTATATCGTTACCAATCACGTTTGCAGCTTTTCTATTCAAAGCAGCCCAAAACGCATCAACATCTTCTGACGTATATGGTATTTTTATTTCATGTTCAAACTTGTCTGTAACCATAAATCTTCTTTTTCGTATAATACCGTATAGGAATTGTTGTGATCCCCCACATTAAACCAATTGCGAGGAATCGAAATCTCTGATAAGGCGACCCACTCTCCGTTTAAGAGTAGAGGAGCTGAGAGCTTAGTTCTATAAGATGATTGCGTATTCGATGGAAAATAGTTCATACTCGAATCACTTGGTAAAGTAACATAGAATTCTTTTACATCATCCATTCTGCTTTTATCGAGGAGTTGAAACGGTTTTCAAATCCTTTCCACTTTACAAAATGCTCTTTCTTTTTACCAGCGCCTCGAGTTTTCAGAATTTATTCGACTCTCCAAAACTTGCTACTTGACTTCATTACTTTCTGCAATTCTTGCTCATAGAATAGTCCCCCGTATAATTTCATGTTTTAGATCTTCTAAAAGGTGAGTTAATGGGTTCGAGGGAAATCTTTTCCGTATTGTAAAAATCTCTTCAGACCAATTAGGCAAAAATCCTGTGCGAAATGTTTTAACGGTTTTTGAAATTCTTACTTGATTTCCAATTTCAAATCGATATTTTATTTTACCTTTCAAACCATATAATATACGAAAAATCAACGATTCGTGCTCTTCTCTTATTTGAGCGGGTGCAAACCCAGTACTGCGATGAACGTTGTTATTGTAAGAGTTTAATACATTTTGGCGTTATGATAAAGTGCTGGTTGCAATAAAACGACGATTTAAATTATATACATTTAATTTACATTATTTACACTACTTAGTTACATGACGAAAGCTTATGCGAACAACATCGCATCGCGCGGATACAATCTGGAATAATAACAATGTTGCCAGATACAAAAGATACATTTTACATTTCAATAATAAATGAGTGGCTTGACGCTAGCGCCGCCACAACATCATCTAAAATATCTATGTATTTATCAGAGCCTCTATGTTTAAAAATGCGAAATAATTTATTCTTCAGAGTACGGATAAATCGTTCAATAACGCTTGCTTTGTATTCGCTGTGAGAACTGTAATGATTTATACCTTGTTTTTTAATCAAGTCTGATACAGGTTTGTTATAAAATTCGGTTCCATGGTCTGCTTGTATGTTTTGAAATTTGTGTTTCAGTTTCTTGAACAATTTTTAAACGCTTCTAACAGAGAATTTGAATTTTTCTTTTTTAACGGTATTGCACATGCAAATTTTGAAAACACGTCGTTAAAATATACTTAAATCCTTTATTGAATTTGGAATATTTCGAAACATCCACCAAATCGCATTGCATTAAGTCTCCAATACCAAACGATAACACCGGTCTTCTCTTAAATTTCAATCGAATAGGGTGGTGAAAAGAATAAACATCTTGAGAAGCTAACCATTTTTTCGTTCTATGTTGAGATAGATACGCAGCTTTTGAAAGCTTCGCGATTCCCCCGAAAGAGGCCGGATGTCTTACATAATAATAAATATTTTTCAATATTCTATCCAATTCCCCTCCGTTTGACTCCTCATTTTCCATGGCACTTCTATTTCCCTTTCGAACACCCTTTCGTCTGCAAATCTTGATCGTCGTCTGTTTGGATTGCGAATGGGTGTTGAAATTCTGCGATCGTCGTCTTCTATTTGACTAATTTCAGAATCTCCAAATGATAAAAATGGAGCTTTCAGTTTACTTATAACGCCTTTGTTAGCTAACCAGGAGTGAGGTATATTTATCTCGTTTATTGCCTTTATAAATTTTCCAGGATGTTGTGGTGTTTCTAGCCTTTTCGAGTTTCTCATCACATAGGAGAACAGATCCACAATTTTTGAACCTTTAGAAGGAACTCCGTTCTCTGTCATTTATCCATACTCATTCCAATGGTATAAACACGTTTTAAGTTTTTCTACAATCGCTGGGATATATTGTTCATAAGTGCGAGGTACTGTATATCGAATATCTCGCATTATGTGATCTTCGTCTTCTACTTGTTTCGCGGGCAGCTCTTCGGGAGGGTTTGTCAGAGATTGGTTAGCTATGCTGACTGGAATAGGTTCTTCCGGTTCCCACATTATTTTTTGATATCTCATAATCAGCTGTGATAAAATCTTCGCCCGCTGATCATTGGGTAATTTGGATTCGTCAAGCAAACTCAAAATGTTTTGTTCTAAATCCCTCTCGGGTTCTTTAGGTCGACGATATGCAGCTAATATATCAGGAGGAACCAGAGCCATTTTTTTAGCCATGATAACTATATTTGTGACAAACACGATTCAAACCGTCTATTTATAAAGGTTTTGAAGCTCCCCTCCTCCAATACAACCACTCCTCTCCTCTGGTTTACGAACTATCGATTTTTAAATCCCATTACCGACGGCACGACTGATCATTGCCATGATTGCGGGTAAAATCAGTGGTAAAAATCCATCACCTTGATTGATCAGAATTTTTTTATTTTCATTTATTTTCAAATTTTTATTTGCAAGCTTTTGTAAAGAGGTTTTATATCTGCACAGTTTTCTCTTGTTAACGGCAACATTACCCATTAATACGTACAAACAAATTTCGCATAATGCTAGAATTTGAGAAGTTAAAGCCGTTTTCAGCAGATATCTTCTTTGCTTCGGAGATGCTTTTGAAAGCAAATCGACAAACGAATGGTGCCCGTTCAGTTTGTTTTTCATTTTGGTCTGTAAATCCAATAAATACCGCAATGATCTGGAAACAAACTCTCGCGCAGTCTATACTCTTCGCTTGTTAGAGGATGTATGTGAACTAGCAAATAAGAAAAGGGATCGACAGTTGCGCTTTTATAAGTTTCGAGAAAAAAATTTCCATGTCGATGGATACAACTGCCTACCCAAGCAATTTCTTTGATTCATGTCTCTGGCACTTTTAAACAGAATCATATAATGAGTGTTCAGGCTTATGGTTCTGAGGTATTTGTTTTGGAAATAAAGATTTTGAAGAATGGGAATACAGCTCACTCTACAATGATGGGAAATGATGGTAAGAAGATCTGCAACTTTTTCATCCAAAAATAGCATATTATCATCAATAATGAGCAAATCATCATCCTCATAATTCTCAGGTAGACCGCTCACAAATTCAATGTTCTTACAATCTTTGTTTATGAATGGAGGTGGACTGTAGTTGTAACAACATTTTATTCTTTGCAAGGGGGTCTCATATGCATTGTTGTTAATCATTTGACGAACCAAATATAATTTTCCAGCCTGAGTGGGACCGATGACACAACATGTAGAGGGATGTTTCAATTTCATCATATTTTGCAGAGTTTTTTTAAATTCTATCTCTGTTCATTGCACACCAATAATTCTCGGTTTCAGATATCCCGATTCATTCAGGTGAACCGCTTCCGACCATAAATATCTAATGTCCAATATCTTCTTATCATTTTTATAGCAGATGTGGAGCAATAGTTTTCGTCCGAGGTGTTTTGAAAAAAAACACGACGTGTTTGTTATATTAACTTTTTCAAACGTATCTGTCGATGCGTTTAATTGTATGTACCTAACGACTAAGCTACATTCTATTATAATAACAAACAACATGACAATCATTTGCAGACATTTGTATTTCGCATATGGAGGCATCTTCATAAAGTCAATTTTTTACATAATACGTTAAAGACTTGTTCCTGAATGAATGTTTTTCGGATCGGATCTCTTTTTATAAGCCGTTGCGAGAATGACAGTAAAAACCTTATTTTAACATTAGTCATTTCATCGTGAAATAGAGATTGCGATATTTCTAAAAACAGTTGTTCGTTAATCGGAGCGATAGTTGAAAGGTGCGTTAAATCTGCTCCGCAGAATTGATGAATTTCTTCCATTTTAATCTCAATGAAGTCAAGCGCTTACTTTTATAAACATCAAAACATTCTCCCCACCCTCCGACTCTTCGATTTTAACTCCTCACTAGATTCGAACATGGTTGCAAATTTCAAAAAGGTTCGATGTTCCAGAAATATTTCTTCCTTGCTTCCTAGACTATCGAATCTGTTTCAATTTTAGTTAAAATTTTACACTCTTACAAGTCAGAAGAACGCATTGTTCGCTCTTCCCCCGATTACATATCATATAAATTTATTTAAATTGCTTCACTTATGAAATTCCCAGTGAAAGTGATTAATTCTTTTCAAAACCTTGGACCTCTGCCAGTCACCATGAACTTGACTCGCATTTCAGAATGGTCACGTTAAAATTTTCAAAAACATTTTTTTTTCAAATTATTTCTTAAACGTAAATGAAGGTTATTGCTTAATCATTATCCACAACTTGTTATATGCCAACAGCTTAACCTTGAATTTGACGATGCGAAAGTGGAAAGCGCAAGTGATTTAAATATCGCTTCTTCTTTTTTCCTTCCTCTCCGCGAACTGTAACTTTTCTTCTCGATATCTGCACTCAACTCGAGATTCGTTACTGCCTCTAGTCCTCAATCAAAAACTATGTAGTAAACTGTATCACTTTGGTTAACGAAGTGTGTCAGACAACTACTTTCATGTACTACTAGTAACGCTGAAAAGCAAAGAAAATTGAACCTGAACCTGGCCGGAATAGAGACGGAGAAAAATTCCAGCCGTACAGCGTAAACCCTGGGAAGGGGATGGTTATGGAGCTGAACGAATTCAGGAATGCTACTACATCGGCTTCGTGAAATACGGAGAGGGTCAAGAAGTCAGAAATAGATTCAATATCCCTCTAAATCAACTGGAAGTGGTGAAAAAAGCGGCTGTTGCGATGATAAATTATGTCAATGCAAACCAGCTTTTAAACACTTGCTTATGACACATGATGCTTTTTATCCAAGTAATAATAGGGGGTTTGTTTTATTATGCTGTTAAAATGTATATGTATACAAATGTTATATATATATTTTTTAGAATATGTTTTGCATTGAAATGGTCGTAAATATTGACTAGCTGATATTCCCGGCGTTTCTCGGGATAAAAATATTTTCAAGCCCAAGTACTTATAACACTTTCAGCTTAATAACAGAGTTTTTCGCGTAAACGCCTTTCCTTGATTTTCGTTAATCCACTGACCCTCCGGACCAGCAGTAAAACATCCATCTTCTATTTTTCTCCTTAGTTTGAACTACCTGGCAAGAATCTCGTAGTCCTTCGTACTCCATTTCCCTTCCCCATCATTGCTACGAAAACAACAGGAAGTCTTTTGCCATTATCCGAACTACAATTCTTTTCGCTTCATGCTTTTGTCACTGACCGGAAAAAACCGCATAGTGTTCTTTCTTTTTCTCCTTGGGTCCTCTCCGTCTGGTAGGAAGCGGACTCAATAATCTTGAAGGATTTTACACACTCATTGCGATCATTAAAAAGTTTGTAAAATTAAATGAAATATCGCGGAAAGATAATAATTAACATCATTGTATTGTGGTGCAAACATATTGAAAGATGTATACGCTACGAAATAAAAGTGAAAATGAAAATTCTGATTTCTGTTAATATTCAAAGAATACAATATTTTTTTATCATAGCTTTCACAGTGGTAAAAATACGGGAATGAAGGATTTGACAAAACGATCAATGGTTTGAATTTAGTTACATTGACAGAAAGCATTGTTACGAATTGTGTATAAAATAAATTTGAAATGTTTTTAAAATTAAGGAAAAGAAATCATAACATTTAAGTTGAAGTCATTAAAAAAGATAATTTTCTGCTTTTTCAGACGGGATGTAAATAATCTACATGCAAAATATTTTTATGAAATTATTGGCGAAAAACTGATGTAAAAAGCCAAAAATTGGCTTTATTTTCGTTATTTAATTCAATATCTTAGGAAGTATTTTTTGAAAGTTTGAAAAAGTAGATTTAATCTAGAAGTGGACCGCAGAATGTCATGTACAAATTTCATATCAAGACTATTTACCGTTTAGGAGGAGTTCTTGCGACAGATAGACCGTTAATACAGCTTTTTCCCCTCCCTTTACAATTTGTGAAAATTAAACAAAACATTGAGAGAATAATTCACTCACGTCATTAGATCTCTGTGTTACAGCTTTAAAAGGTGTAAATGCTACAACTGGGAAATCGGAAGTGAAAAGACTACTTTGTTGTTTATGCTCAAAGAAAACAATATTTTCGTATATTAACTTTAACACTGGCAAAAGCCCACGCGCGAAGCAGTAAATTGGCTTGAATTTATTTCTATAAGAATAAAAATTATTGTCAGAAATTGCTTTAAAAATATGTTTTAAAACGTTAATAAGAATCAGAGAAAACACTTCATCGGAACTTAATTAATATCATTAAAAAGATAATTTTCTGCTCTTTAAAATGGCATAAGAATAATTGAGGTCTATTAAGTATTTCAGAAGTTATTGGCAAAAAACGTCTAAGCCTTAGGCTTAACAGCGGCTAATTTTCTTTATTTAATTAAATATCTTAAAAACTAATTAACTCTGAAAGTTGAAAATAGAACCGTTGGCCTAGAAATGTTCTCTAGAATGTTGTGTGCAAATTTCATGTTGCTACGGTTCACCGTTTAGGAGGAGTTCTTGCGATCGGCAGACTGACGGACAGACAGACCGACAGATACATGTATTTTCTGCTTTATATTATAGACTAGCTGTTACCCTTGACTTCGTGCGCGAAGAATTTGAATTGTTAATTTTTTTAAATTCACGAATGTAAATGTTACGTTATATGTAGAAAAGGGGAATTAAAAGTTCTGAAGGTTGATAATACATAATTGGATGACTAACAGGAGTGTACTGTACATGTGTCTGCTGTTATAGTTATGTAAATTGTACTGAGCCTGGCAAGTGCTAATTTTAAAGGGAATTGTTATCTTTTGAACTGGGATTGTAAATCCTTCGGTATTATCGGAATGCGTGGAATTTATCACTCTCCTCTCGCTATGCCAGTCATATTAGTATCTAGCACGACTTTTGGTCCTAAATGTGTAATTTGAAACCGTGTGTCATTGCTCAGTCTCGGTACATCGAGGTTGCGTATGAATAGTTCTGGCACACCGAATTTTAATATCAGCTTGTCGTAAGGTATCCCTGACAATTCTATGGAGTTGAAGAACTCTACAGAATATGATTTTACTTCCTATTGCCCATTACCGTATCTACAGATAGATATTTCCCTCCATTTGTGAAGTATTTTTTTTCTTTTATCTGATCTAAATTTTCATTAGTCAGTGCCAAAATTACTCATTTAACAACCAATCTCTATTCCTCTTATTAGCTTGTAGGGCAGGATAAACCTTGCTTATCAGTTCCTCTGTACTGTCAACAATTTTGAAAAATTCCCAATTTAATACACTGTTTGAATCTCTAGCAATCGCCAAATCTATTTGGCAACTGTATCAAGCGCCAATTTCGAATCAGTTCTTTCTTTAGTAAACAAAATGTTGAATTCCATGTTCTTTGGGTTTATGAAATTCTCTCTTTTTAAATCGGTTCTTGTTTCTTTCTTTTAGGCATTTAAGAACAAAATATTATCAGAAGTTTAAGAAAAATCATAAATTGATTAGGTATTTTCTTTAAACTAAATAAACAGTTTTCTTTTATGAGTCTCGTTCTTTCGTTTCTCGGCTCATTGAATGAAATGCAATTCACGTGTATTTTTTTATTTTTGTTCTTTAGCTTGCTTGTACCATGACTAATTTTAATGCATTTTGGTAAGATTTTCAGAATAAAATATCTCTGTATTTCTGTGGGCATTGATAAAGTAAATAATTTAAGAAATTTAAGAAAAATCACTAACTGGTTGAGTATTTTTGAAAAACTAAATAAAACAATTTTTCGCCGCCAAATTTTCCGTTGTTCGGGAATTAAAAAACATGAATGACCTTGCACACTAATTAGGATTAAAATTAAACGCGAAAAATCGCATTGTAATCAAACTAACATCAATGGATTATTGCACGTGCATAGTACAAGTTGTATATGCATAAAAATAAAAACGGCAGTAAGAACAATGACTTTGAGTTCATGTTTAAATAAAAGCAATATTTTCTTAATCACGCAGCACGTACGTTTCTGCCTCTGTTAATGAAACACGTGAATGGATAATTTGTTAAATGGATATTGGATTTTGTAAATTGGCCTGAAGATTATATTGGCCTGTAATATTATAATAATATAAAATATTGTTAAATATTGCGTTAAAATATATTTTTAAACGTTAATAACAATCAGAGAAAATACTTTATCCCAATTAAATTAATATCGTTAAAAAGTTAATTTTCTGCTCTTTAAGATGGCGTAACAATTATTTTCTTGCAATAAATATTTCAGAAGTTATGGTCAAACACCGTCTAAGCATTAGGCTTAACAGCGGCTAATTTTCGTTATTTAATTAAATATCTTAAGAACTAATTGACTCTGAAAGTTGAAAATAGCACCGTTGACCTAGAAATGTGCTCTAGAATGCCGTGTGCAAATTTCATGTCGCCACGGTTTACCGTTCAGGAGGAGTTCTTGTGACCGACAGACAGACGGACAGACAGATACATGTCTTTTCTGCTTTATATTACAGATTATTATTAAAGACTGTTCACGTTTTTATTTCATAGCAAAAATCTTGCCCATAATGACTGAATTGCTGATAAATATTACTTATCATTATTATTATTAATAATAACTGTTTACGTTTTCATGCTATATCGAAAATCTTGCTTACAATGACTAGTATCATTAGACAGAATATTTTTAGCTGTTTTAACTTTGTTTTTGTCTCAAACTCAAGGATACAAATATAATCCGAGCTATAAAATGTACTAATTACATTAAGAATCTTTTTAACTGGAAATGCTTTATTTCAAACAAGCGGAATTTTTTTAAGCTCAGATCTTCTTTTAGAGGTTTTGCAAGAACGTTTCGTCCTCGGACGAATTACATAGACCCTCATGTTCTCTATCGCGATTTGGGATTTCAGTTGAATGATCTTTTCAACACGTATCATGTTTTAATAATTAGACTCATAATTATATTTTGGAAAATAAATAGCGAAGATGAAGAAATCATTCAAACCTTTTACTTTTGTAGTAATCCCGAGCGAATTTTATCTCAGTATCAAATATTTCCAGCTGTAGATTCGGCTTTTGAAAAAATATTTAAATCTATTGATGCGTTCTTGCGAAATGGTAGTGGCTCGTCGATTAAAGCAATTGAATTTGTAGATTTACACAAAGGAAATTATAGGGAAATGAGAGGAGGATGCGATCATGCTACTTTACCAATTACCCTTAGAAACAAAAAGGTCCAATTAAATATCAGATGCAGTGATAACATGTGTTTCGTTTACTGCATTTTAGCAAAATTGTATCCAGTTAAAACTAACGCAAATCGAGCACAAAAATATGAAAACTATCTCAAGTATTTAAATATTTGCAATTTGGGCTTTCCGATTAAATTTTCAAAAATAAAAGAATTTGAAAGACTAAACAGGTTAAAAGTCAGCGTATCTGAATACGCCGAGGAAGAAATTTTTCCTATATATATCAGTTCTAAATCAAATAAAGGTACCGAAATTGATTTTTATTTTTTTATGATGATCATTTTTTTCTGATAACTAATTTTAACCGTCTAATGAATAAAAAAATGGAATTCATCACTTTTGCAAACATAGTTTAAACGGTTTTTAAAGATTAGACACTTTGGAACATCATAAAATTTTCTGTCTTCAAAATAAACCGCAAAAAGTTTTAATGCCTCGAAAGTTAAGTCTAAAGTATACCAATTTAAGTCAAATGCTTTATCATCCTTTTTGTATATTTGCTGATTTTGACTCTTTAACTGAAGAAGTTAGCGGTGCTGTGCCGTCTTCAACTGCAAGTTTCACTGTAGACCTTGAACAACACAAGCCTGTTAGTTATTCTATTATAGCGACCCATGTTGATGACAAACTTATATTTCATGAGTTTTACGTAGGTGAAAATGTGATAGAAAACATTTTTGAAACATTAAAATATGTGTCTGGTAAGCTGATAGCAAAAATGCATCGTATAATGCCTCTCAGTCTACATCTAGATGATTGCTATGATCCTCGGATTTGTCATATTTGCAAAACAAGATTTTTACCAGGAGAAATACGTGTTCGAGATCATTCTCATTGGGGTAGCGGTCGCATAAATGGTCTTGCACATCAGGCATGTAATCTTAACTGTCGAGCTAATTATTTTATACCCGTGTAATACATAATTCTAGAAATTACGATAATCACTTAATATTGAAAAATATCTCCCCCAAATATTACTAAAAGCATTGAAATAATTCCCGTGAATATGGAAAAATTCACAATGTTTTCATTAGACTATGTAAAATTCTTAGATTCATATCAGTTTTTAGATACATCCATTGAAACTTTAGTTCAAAATTTTAAAACACTCAAACCACCAATTTAAAATTTTTAATAGCTTTTCTAAAAATGAAAAACATAGACATTCATTATTGAGAAAAGGTGTGTTTCCCTATTCTTATTTCGATGTTATAGAAAAATTAAACGATAAGTGTCTACCCAATAGAGAAATGTTTTATAACATTTTAACAGGTTCTTCTATTTCAGATAGCGATTATAAACAAGCATTAACTGTATTTAATACTGTTGGGTGAAATAAATTTAGTGATTATTTAGAAATTTATCAGAACATTGACGTTCTTATGCTAGCAGAAATATTCTTATCGTTTCGACGAACTTCAATGCAGTTTTATCGTTTAGATCCTGTTCATTTCATAACAAGTGCACAATTAACGTGGAATTCGGGTTTAAAAATTAGCAAAGTTGAATTACAGTTGCTAGGCAATGTAAACGAGTATCTGTGGTTCGAAAACAGTATGCGAGGAGGTGTTTGTTTGTTGGGACGAAGACATGCGATAGCAAACAATCCTTATGTGCCTGAAAACTATGATGAAAAGTTACCTTCTAATTACATTTTGGCACTCGATGCTAATAATCTATATGGCTTTGCAATGAGCCAGTCTCTTCCCATCGGAAATTTTCGCCGGCTCGATTCTGATCAAGTATCCAAATGTAATGTTTCAGAACTTGGTGCAAATTCGGACATCTGTTACATATTAGAAGTTGATCTTATCTATCCGACGCATCTACATAATATGCATAATGATCTTCCCCTAGCTCCTGAACATGTTCTAATAACATATGATATGTTATCTAATTATTCTAAAGAGCTTTGTGATGAATTTGGTTTAAGGTATGTGACTACCCTAAATTCCTCGTTTTGCAGAAAATTTTCGAAATTTGTTTTATTTGTTCATTTTGTAGTCCATACATTTAGGTATCTAAAAATGCTTTATTTTTGTTTCTGCTGTAATTACAAATAAAGTTATAGCATAAATAATAACCGGAAGTGACAATTCTGATACCGGAAGTGGCAATTAAAAGAGCCTTAAAAATACAAACAATTAGTTTAAACAACTATATTTAAATTCTCAAGCAATATATTGTCTAAAAACAGAGATTTAAGCTTCCATTTCTTATTTTTATTGTTTTATTGGTTTTTGGCTACGCTTTTTTAAAAAAAATATAACACAACAGTAATTACAACAATAAAAATTACTTTTTGGCGCTCAAATTGCTGTTTTATAATTTAATTCCATTTATTTTGAACTGTTACCTGTTCTCATGTGTTTTGAAGTGTAAATTTATCCATAGATGCTTAAAAATTACATGAAAATTGACAAAAAGCTAATTCAGATATCGAGACGCCACTAACTATCTACTATACAAAATTATTCAGAAAGAATCTGAAAAGCTGAAAGAACACAAAAGTCGTTTAAAATCAACTAAAACAGGGTTTGACGTAAATATGGCGAGTTTTAAGATTCTAAGATGTGTGCAAAATTTTTTGTACTCTATGAAAATCTTTAAAAGCGTTTTCTGAGAAATTGGAATTTTCGATATTTTTCTACACGGCAAACATAATTTTGGAAAATGTTTTTAAGATATTAAAATGAAATTTGGCCAAAATGTTTTATTTGTTTCTAGCTATGTTATGAACTAGAATCTAAGCTCTCTGAGTATATTTATTTATTTTATTGACTTTTTAGTGAGAAAAATCGATGATTTTTTTTTAAAATTCAACTTTGTTCGCAAAGTTTGGTATATCTTCAACACCTTTCGAGGTATTAAAAATATCCTAGTTCATAACACAGATAAGCATGTTAGCTATATACTGTGCAAATATTGATGAAATATATTCAATACAACTTCTTATAGGAGGTTTGGCATAAGTGCAAATTTTCACTAAAATTTTGCTAAAAATTGCCTATAATTTGAAAGTGAATTAAATTTCCAATGAAATTGCATTGTAATTCTCAGTTTTATAACTCATTTTAATTAAAAACATGAATGTTTCATTAAAAATTTAAAAATTTGAAAAAAAGTGCTCCGAAGGTAGTCACCTTAAGAAGTACTCTTCCTAGTAAAAAGTTAACTCCTAATTTTTTCCCCAAAACAAATTACGTTACTCATTACTTGAATTTAAACTTTTATCTTGAGCAAGGTATGATTTTGACTAAAATACACAGAATTCTAGCATTCAGACAAGAACCCTGGCTGAAAAATTACATAGACTTTAATAATCAAAAGAGATAGAAGCAAATAACGAATTTCAAAAATCCTTTTTTTTAAAAAATGAATAATTCCTTTTTCGGTCGAACTATGATCAATGTTCGTCGTAAAACTTCTATTAAAGGTGGTTTAAGAGTTGAAGAATGCAAAAAATCATTCTAGTCCCTTGCTAGATTATTTCAAACCCATAAAAGATAACCTCACACTCTTTAAAATGAAAAAAACTAACTTGATTTTAGACAAACCAATTTATATCGGTTTTTGTGTTTTAGAACTATCAAAACTGAAAATGTATGAACTGTACTATTCCCACTTTAAACATCATTATGGTCGAAAATGTGAACTTTTATACACCGATATATCTCTATATCTGAATATTCAAACTGAAGATGTGTACAAAGAATTTTGAAAAAGAGAGCTTTATGTTTGATGATTCAAACAAGGGAAAATTAGGACTTTTAAAGAGCGAAACCATTCAACCTATTAGAGAGTTTATCGAACTGAAATGTAAAATGTATGCATTTAGTTTTGGTAATACTGTAAAAGAAACTGCTAAAGGTGATAAAAAAAGCAATGTCTCACGATTTAAACTCGAGATGTACAAAAAAGTATTACAGGATAAACTTTGTTTGAGACAAAAGCAAGCGTCTATTATTTCAAAAAAGCATGAATTAAGAACAATTGTACGAAACAAAGTTGGATTCTCAGCAAGGATACTGTGTAAAAAGTTCGTTGAAAGTGATGCTATAAACTCACTGGCGTATGGGCATTTTTTGATCGACGATAATGAAGACATTATTGAATAAATATAAATTTATTTTTACGCTGATTAAATAATGAAATAGAAAAAAATATGTTTCAAAAAACATTTTTGGTGTTTATTTTTGAAATTAGAAAAAAAGTCAAAACACCCTCAAAGAAGCAAACTGTCAATTTTAGAAGAAAAGACTTCACTCCTGAACTTTTAACAACCGACAGAAGAAAAAAAATGACATGGGAAGAATAAATTGATATTTTCATAGGTGGTTATTGTCCTGAAAATTTATATGTAAAATATATTAGCACGAGGATCATATTTCAGACGTAGTTCTTGCTTTTTATATTTGTTCTCTAAATAACTACATTAAGAAATTGTATTCTTTTTCTAAACATTTCTGTGTGACATCTATATTTGTCTGTTATTGCTTTAATATAATAGAATATGCGGTTCTTCAACGCTATGTTTCAAATATGGGATTTTTGCCTTTTACCTTGGATCAGTAAAATTATGTGAAAATGTATTGTGAAATATTTTTTTCGAGAATATCTCGATGTGCCATCTATATTTATCTGTTATTGTTTTTTAGAATGAAATATATTAATGTGTTTTACTTTGTATGAGATTTTAAGCATTTAGCGCTGTTACTTCTGAAAAGTAACTATATTGTAAAATTGTATTAAATTCTTTTTGAAAAATATTTCAGTGTAACTTTTAGTGAAAATAAAGGAGTGGGCCGTTAGGCCTACAGACGTTTCTTCGGTCAGTTTCGTATAATTAATAGAAACTTTCCGAAGAAAGTTCTGCAGGCACACAGAAGCTCTCTTGACGAACATCCCGCATGCAGATATTCACCAGGCACTAGCACAAATAATGAAGACCCTGTCTGCAGGTGCTTCCATTCTCCATGCATTAACCAATTCCACATAGCTGTGCTGCTGAAAACCGTTGTCAGCAATCGAGTTGCAAAAATTCAAAGCCTCCCCTAGTAGCAAAATGTCATCGGCCATTTAAAGGCCTTTCATCGAAACCCGATCACACAATGATAGTCCGATGAACGGATTCTTATCGGATAGGGATGAATACTCATCGGGAATTGCTCCGAAATGTCTCATCGGCCATAGATCAGCCGATCATCGATATCGGATGAATTTTGCTAGCCGATACGATAGAAAACCGAGCAGTGCGGTTTCATGGCGATGAATTTCCGATAACTTTCAGATGAATAAGCAAACAGATTTGGATGTGTGTGCGATGAAAAATTGGTTGTTCAAATAAATGGTTGGATGTTTTTTTTAAAAAAAGATGGGCAGTAGATTTTAGGTTGGAAAGATTTTGGCAATAAGGACATGGGTATCAAAAAATACCCAATTATTAATATTTTTATTTTATGAGATGCCAAAGAACCAGTGCCGGTGTTAACAACTTGGGGCCCTCCCGCAAAATGTTTAGAGGGGCCCTCCTTAAAAAATAATGCATAACGCTTTTGCATAGTTCACTTTTCCAGCTATTTAACAAATTATAATTATATTAGGGAAGTTGTGCTACTTTAATTTCAAAGTTAGTGTGACAAAACTTTCCAAAATTATACAGCCCTTTTATTTCGCATGTTTATTATGAACTCTCCATTGATGATTCACAAAATATAATTAATAGTTTATTGTTCGTTACGTTTTCGGAAAGAAAAACCTTTTTGTTATAGTTCATAAAATTATTAAAATAAAGTTTCTGTGATGCAGACAATTTTTAATGACTCTTCAATCAAAATTGTCCGAATTTTCTTTTTCTTTCAGTTAGATGGAGTATTGGGCATATTTTTTTTGGTTTAACGTGTTACACTTATAAACTGCAAAGCTCCATGAACAATAAATTTTAAAATTTGAGAAGCTTTTTTAACTCACGATAAAAATTGTAAATCATCTATAATATTATGGTTGACACAATTGCTTATAAATCTTTTTTGCTAGTAAAAAATGTTAATTTTCGGTAAAGTAAAAGCAAACAAAAAGTAAACTTTTGTTTTATTTTACACATGATCATTTCACACTTTTATTTATGCTTTTTCAGTAACTTCTTGGACTTCCACTTGTGTTGCTGCCGAAAAGATTATTTCTCACGGCACCTAATGAAAAAAGAAATCAATGTACCATTATTAATTTACAACAATTATATATAAATCATGCATTGATTTGAAGAGATAAATCACTCAACAAATTTATAAATTCGAGGCAAATTTCTGAATGAAAGTTCCTTGGAACCAATGAAACGCTCCAAAGATAATTAACCAAATTATTCTGGAATGTGGAGAACTGGTCTCTGGCTTCATATGTTTCTTTAGAGGAGGAGGGGGGGGG